>JAUPMF010003338.1:5346-37593 GCA_031471435.1 Stomphia didemon | reverse complement strand
ATAATTACAAAGCTATCTATCCGGATCAGCCTACAATTTAAACTTGTTAAAATCCTATCGGCTATCTCAGTCCAAATGCCATCAATCGGTGCAAAAAATCTCCCGATTCTTCTGGATGTTGCGATGCAGGGAATGTAGTTGCGTCGGCAAATAGAAGATCTGCACGGCAGAATTCTCCAGTATCTAAATTCTTGGCCATCAACTGGTCGGGATCTGCATTTGGGGTTCTGTGATCAACGTAAATACGTCTCAGGCAACAGTCCTATCAAGGCAATAAAGAACAAACTCGTAAATTTGAACCAGCAATAATTACGTGAGCAACAACAGTGGTAGACATGATGTAATCTTGCCATTGCTGACGATATTTTGAGCACCCTAACCACGTGTCTGTACCGTAACGACAATAGCCCAACTTACCTTTAGGTAATTGATAGCTTGTCTTGTGATTTTACTGCATGCCGAAGCATACACCTCTTTTAACGAAGAGGTACAACTGTTCGATAGGGCGAATATAGACCTGTCCGTAAGGCCATGTATACCAGAAAGAACAACTTCGGAGAGAGGGCAAAAGCGCGCAAGTTCACACACACCATTGTCCGTTACCTGGAGAATATAAACAAAAAATGCAGCTAATTTAGTATTTTAATAAATTATAAACCTAAAAGAAAGTGACATTTATATAGAGCATTATCCATATGGATATGCTCTAATGCGCTTCACAAACAGCGGAGGACTTTTCTGGGCTGTAAATACCTGGTCGCATCCTTTCAGATTGATTTTCTCTAGTTTTGTGCAGTTACTGGCAAGTGACATTAGCAGCTCATCATCGACCTCACGGATACCAGCCAAATGCAGTTTCTCCATGTTAGGGGAAGACCTCACTATCAAACGTGTAGTTTCTATTGAAAACTAACGAAATGTTCCAATGTAACAATTAGAACAATCAACAAAAAATGTTTGAGAAATTAAAGCATAAAACTCAATCTAGGAATTATACTCTAAGTTGATTGAAGTTGCTGTAGATGAACACGCATATGTACCTTTTTACATCCATTAAGGTTAATTTCTTTGATCTCATTTGCTCGTTTCGAGTCATTGAATAGAGGTTCCAACCTTTTCCCCGAGACATTCTTGCAAAAACAAAGGTGAAGTGACTCGATAACTCTGCAATGGCGGTGAATGGATGACAGGCCATCATCACTTATTGACGCACAAGCACTGAGGTCCAGTTCAATCAAAGTTTTTCCTACAAGTGAACACACCTACAAGAAAAATGTTTAGGAGTGTGTATCTGATTGGTATGTCACAGTGTCGCATAGCATGAACACAGGCATTGACCATAGGAACAAGCTAACAATACAGGTTGGTAAATGGTTTATTTATTTCATGATAGTTATAGTTGTGACCATCACAAAAATGTGCACATGCATTATAACAAGCTGCAGTAGATAAATCCAGAGTCAATGAACTTAAGCATATCATTATCAATTAAGCATGCAGATTTGGACCTCACATTTTCAATTACACCATCGTCAACAGACAGATTCCCAGAAAGTCTCAAAACTTGAATATACTTTAATCTCTGCACCAATGTATTGATCAGATCACTTGGTAACTGTAAGCCATATAGTGACAGGTCTCTTAAAGTTTCCGGAAACACATCAGCAGTTACTAATGATATTCTGGTTTGCACAGTTCTGTAGCAATAACCAACATCCAGACATGAGAGTTTCGGGCATCCTTGTTGCACCTAACAAGAGAGAGAAAACATGTTAAACAACTGTATTACCCATTTCGGTTTCATGCTATTTATGCTCTTAATTGTGAGGTATTTGAGTCTTACCATTTGCAAACCATCTCCTGTTAAAAGGCTACAGCCTGAGAGATGAAGCCTGAGAAATACAAGTCATTATATTTGAATTAGATGGAGTAAAGAGCTGACTGGATTTTTCTAGGACTTAATTATTTCCTTTACTTACTCCTTAAGATTAGGACAGTTGCCATTGCCAAGAGCATATAAACTCATATCTGTGATCAACCTTGCATCTGTTAGGTCAACAATTTCCTGTGTAAACCAAAAATTATACAAAAAAAAGATTCATTACAAAATATATTTAAGTAAAATATTCTAAAATGGGAAGTGGATAGGAGACCATTCATTTATCATACATGCTTCTCCACCACCATACTATTGTAGCATCCCATGCATTTCCCACTTTCTGTAAAATTTTCTGTGAATGTTTATCTATACAAGTTACCAGTTTTTCTCCCAGTCCACAAGTAATTGATTCTACTGACGCATCGGTAGATTTGCCACATCGAATCAGCCTCAACTCCTGAATGTTGGGGCAGTTTTTGATGAGTATCTGGATGCCGCTATTGGCAACAATGTCGAGACCCATGAGGATTACTGTTGTAAGAGCTTCAGACTTCAAGTTTGCCATCCATTTATCTGTCAGCTGACTCTGCGAATCTGTTTTGATTTTTAAGTATTCCAATTCTTTCTGTGTCTTGCATAACATACTCATGCCTTTATCTGTTAAATTCAGAAATAAATATTAACTAATTATTCTCCGAAGTGGAGGTGAATAGAAAACTTGTCCGCTGTGCAGTTATAGAACACTTATGGATTGATCAGAACGAGTAGCGTCTCCTAACCCTTCTCTCGTGTTCTGATAAATCCTTGCATGCTCTATAACTGCACAGTGCATGCGCATGCATTTTCTATTTCTTTAATATCTACTGTTCGCAAACCAAGATTGCGTGTTCTTAGGACAATGTTGAATTGTTATATACTAAAACAATTATTCCCCTTGATCAGTGTTGGTAAATATAGTGGTGAATATTTACCTTGCTGTTCAAGGACTCGCTGCTCAGAAAATATTCACCATTATATACACCTACACATTTTGTAACAAAAAATTAGTTAAAATAAACGATTCAACAATAAATGGAGTCGGCGATCGGCTGTAAAAACGCCGCCATCTTGAATGCATGTGCGCACACTTTCTACATGACATGATAAAACTATTAACAGCTACTGCTAATAGAATTATCATGTCATGTGCACGCACCATTGATAATTATATGTGTGCTCTCAGCCAATCAAATGCGAGATAGTTAGTAAAATGTATAATAATAATTGTTAAATGTAACTGGAGCACTTAGTATATACCTTGTTGATTATCAATAAGAGAACATATTAATCTAACCAATCACAAGGTTTGTAAGCTGCAAGGTTGTAAGTATGGCATTCATGGTATCCTAAGTTTCTGTATGAAGTGTATGTAATATGACATTGTTTGTACAGACAACCAGCTTTCAATAAGACATGTTACATCCTTCACATCCTTGTTCACAAATATAATATTTCTATTCACCTGAGATTTTGTGGCAAGATTTGAGCGTCAAACTCGTCAACTGACATCCACTCGAAGCTAAACTTGCTAGTACAGTGTCTGTGACCTGATCATTGTATCCCAAAGAAACTGTACGGATCCGAGAGGACAGAAGATGCTGTGATATCAATGGTAGTTGATCGGGACATAACATATCATGATCGCAAAGTCTTTCAATGAGGATTTCTTTATCAGACTTGGAGAGAAATGTCCCCACTTTTTTTATGTTTCGCAGGTTGTTTGCTACACAGAAAAGACACAGATCGACAAGAGATTTCATGGCAAACTTTAAGATCTTCCTTCTCCTTCAGCGATCGACCTTTACATGTAGGGAAATCGGGACAGATTTGACACCGTAAGCTAAAATATTCAATCTCCTGTTTACATCAACTATAGGTCAGTCTCCTTGATTAATCTTTGCTAATCGAGAGAATAGATTATTCTAATCGAAGGGGAGTGTTGCAGGCCATAAAAGGTGTCTGGATATATTTCCGGTTATGAGGTAATCACAAAGGAAGCCCGAACTGTCATCCAATTAACTGTCAAATATCTGATTTTTTAGGTTCACTTTCTAAATAATGTTTTCCTTTTTTTGTACCTTCTTTTTATCTTTTTCATCGGTTGTCTGTAGCTCTTACATGTATTTGTATGGATTTTTCTCTCTCCTCAATTTTTATTTTTAGTAGGAGGGACTGAGTGTCAGATGGATAACTTTCGCCGAATAAAAGTTAAAATAATCGTATAAATAGAAAATATTTGTATGCCAATAACAAGAAAATAAAAGAAGAAAAATGAAAATGAAATGGAATGGAAGAAAAACATAACTTCTGAGCCCACAGTTAATCTGGAATGCGGAAGTATTATTGAAAACAAAAATGGCGGAAGGTGAGGAAGTTGAAGAAACGAAAGTTGAAAAGACTTTTTACGACCACCCAGTCTACAAAGAGATTTCATTTACCAACGGGAAAATTAACAAAATGAAGAAAGAAGAAGTGAAAGAAGTTTTGGCCGATTTGGGTCTCGATTCAAGGTAGCAAATTATGAATTCTGGACGAAAATGGGGGCAAAAAAAAATCAAAAATATTCAATTCTCTCGTGAAAATGTTTCAAATACTTACTAAAAACGCGGAAGATAAACAATAGTGAGATTTAGATGCCAGCACATCTTCTCCTGTGTTAATTCTGGCCTAGTTAAAGTTCTTGTGTCTGTACCCAAGGTGTTTAAATTTAAGAAGAAGTTTGTTTGTTTTTATTTTCTTCAAAGGGGGATAAAAGAAGTTTGCCAAAAACGTCTCAAGTCTCACATAAAAAGAGAGAAACTTCGTAAAGCTCAGCTAGAGCAAGAAAAGAAAAAGAAAGATATACATTACTACTGTGTTATAGACTTTGAAGCTACTTGTGAGAAGGAGAACTTACAGGGTTATCAACATGAGATAATTGAATTCCCTGCAGTACTAATAGACGCAACTACATTAGAAGTGGTGAGTATTAAAATAAATAAAAACAGGTTCACAATTCATCTTTTCGATGCTAGACTGAATGTGATATTTGCTGTGATTTCATTGGCTAATAAAGAAACTGCATCACTTGAACGTGTCCTAACTTTGCAATTTGTTGAACCAATGAGATTGCACCAAATAGCACCTACAGTTTAGTGACATTGTAATTTGCCTTAAATTCCATATCGAGCGGGAAACTGGGTTGAATCGTGACCGCAAAGCATGCAGGGATTGTTTGGATGGACAG
Organism: Stomphia didemon; assembly: GCA_031471435.1. Taxonomy (NCBI): domain Eukaryota; kingdom Metazoa; phylum Cnidaria; class Anthozoa; order Actiniaria; family Actinostolidae; genus Stomphia; species Stomphia didemon. The sequence continues at coordinate 32,449 of JAUPMF010003338.1, read as the reverse complement.
GTTTTCAAAATGGGCGGCTGTTCTACACAGAGATTTCAAGAAGGTTGTCCATCCAAACAATCCATGCATGCTTTGCGGTCACGATTCAACTCAGTTTCCCGCTCGATGTGGAAAAGGCGAATTAGCCTTCATCTATAGAGACAAGAAAAGTTGTCAAATTGCAACATAAGGGAGAATTTTGATTCCATTTTCAGGTGGATGTGTTTCACCAATACTGTAAACCTTTATTGAAACCCATTCTATCTGAATTTTGCCAAGAATTAACTGGAATTACACAGGTAAGAAAGTCAAACTTTTGCTTTCTGAATCAGGTGTCAAATAAATGATAAATTTATATAAATTATCAACTAAAACCAATAAACATTATTTGGATCACTTTGGAACTGCTATTGCTATTGCAATTTTGTTTCACTTGACTGTATTTTTCCTAGGAAATAGTTGATAAATCGCCATTGTTTCCTCAAGTTTTGGACAATTTTCATATTTGGCTTAAAAAACATGAACTCGGGACAAAGTATAAGTTTGTAGTTGTTACAGATGGGTAAGTAAAACTCTCCTGTTTTTAGAATTATATAAAAAAAATATAGATATTTATATTATAGATAATAAAAATAATATTTGTTCTGCTCCTTTTTGCAGACCATGGGACATATCTCGATTTTTACTAATTCAATGTAATCTGTGCAACATTGTGTTACCGAAATGGTCGAAAAAATGGGTAAACATTAGAAAGCATTACCGAAATTATTACAAAACAAGGTGTAACCTAAATGACATGCTGGAAAATCTGGAATTAAAGTTTGAAGGGAGACCGCATTCTGGTATCGATGATGCCAAGAATATTGCTAGAATCTTGACCAAGATGATCCAAGATGGCTGGGAACCAGATGACATTTTAAATGAAAAATTGAAGTCTTAGATTAGAGTTAGGCTGGCGTGCAATTTTCCGTGTTTGTGTAGTCCTGAGAAAGACTGTTGTTGGTGTTGACATCCAATCATGGACTCTGAATATGGCTTCTGCTTAGATTGTTGAAGAATTAGTCAACGGCATCAACTAGTCTTTCTCAAGACTAATCAAGATGACACAAACCTGGACAATTACACTCCATACTCAACTGTTACTCCTGGGTTCAGACCATTTTACTCTATTATAGTTAGTATAACTGATATATGTAAATATTTTAAAATAAATAGTAAGGAGCCTCATATGGCTGTTCAACCCTATAGGAGTACCCCACAAGTATCTATAGATTCACAATTGGGTCACTGGCTACTCTTTACAAAGTGGTGCAAGGAAAGGTGCCTCCTCACCCCAAAACACCATCCCCTACCCTTCCAATTCACCTGGCTAAGTAGGATTGTACCAGTCGTGCGTCAGTGCATAGTCTAGATGTCTGTACATACATGTGTATATAAGCTATATCATCACATTGTTCATAGAAAGTAGAGGCATTATATACCACCATGGAAATATTTTACAGATCAAGCTAATAGAAGTTTTTCATCCATGAGAATTATATTCTATTTTTATGTACTTTTTTAGATTTTTACTGACATTTTACCAGATTGATTATTCTTTTCGTATTTATAAAAGTGTATTAGTTTTTTAATTAAGCTTATTTATTAAATGCAGTATCTCTATCTAAGTCTCATTTCTTTATCAGAATTTTGAGTTGTCAGTTTGGAGTACCTGTGGTTTTCCAGACATTTTGAAAGTTCAAAGGTAAATTACATTTTAATTGTTTAAACTTCTCACACAAAAAAAAAATTAAAACCAACCTTCAATTTTGTGTAGTTTGTTATAAAATGTTTTTGATAGATCGCATCGGATATGATAAAGTTTCTCTCCACTCCCCTACCCCCAAAGGAACATTTTGGTCGAGAAATTTGGCGGGCTTTTCGCGTAGCTTGAGACTGATCAAGCGAAACCGTTGGCTGAAACGTATTAACGAGCGATGTACCGTTCATAATAATGGCCAAAAGCAGTTCAAAACCAACGCCGAATCCTCCTTTAGATACAAAGAGCGAAGGTGACAAACATTCGCACGATTTTACAGACTCGGAAGAAGGAGAGATCCGATCTAAGCTTCTAGAATGGTATGACAAAAATCTACGCGATCTTCCATGGAGACAGTACTCCAGCGAAGAAGATCCGAACAAACGCGGCTATGCAGTGTGGGTATCAGAGATCATGCTCCAACAAACACAGGTAGCTACTGTTATCGACTACTACAATCGGTGGATGGGAAAATGGCCAACCATGGAAGATCTGGCGAAAGCAAGCCTGGAGGAAGTGAATGAATGCTGGTCGGGCATGGGGTACTATTCGAGGGGTCGGCGATTACACGAAGGCTGCAAAAAGGTACAGTTGCCAGGACTGATGAATGGAAATAACTATTATAAGCGATGAACTGAGTTATTTTTGGTGTGCGCTTTCTTTCTGGGTCATTAATATACTGTATTTTCCGAAATCATACATGTACATGTATGTTGGAAGATACATGTAGATACGAGTACCTGTTAATTTGGAGGAAGGTAGCCTGGGTTACATATACATTGGGATGGGATGGTGGAAGGGGAGGATGGGACGGTGAAAGGGGAGGATGGGAAGACGATAGGATGGGATGGTGGAAGGTGAGGATGGGATGGTAGAAAGGAAGGATGGGATGATGGAAGGTGAGGATGGGATGGTGGAAGGTGAGGATGGGATGGGATGGTGGAAGGGGTGTCCTCTACACACACAGATCTGGATTTCCTTTGAAATTTGCCAACTTGTAATACATGTTTTAGGTTTGCGAAGACTTGGGTGGCAACATGCCAACTACTGCACTCACACTGCGAAAGGAGTTACCAGGGGTGGGGCGTTATACTGCAGGTGCTATAGCATCTATTGCATATAAAGAGCCAACTGGCATAGTGGATGGCAATGTGGTTAGAGTGCTTTCACGATTGCGTGGTATCGGAGCAGACAGCACCAGCAATATTGCCAATGAAAAGTTCTGGCAACTCGCCAACTCTCTGGTTGACAAGGACAGACCCGGAGATTTTAATCAAGCGATGATGGAATTTGGTGCAACATTGTGTACGCCCAAAACACCTCAGTGCGACACCTGTGTTCTCAGCAAGTACTGTATCGCCTTTGAAAAAGTTGAAAAGTTCAAAGCAAAATCAGCAGAGTTGTTAATAACTATGAACAATAATTCTTCGAAATCGAAAATATGCGTTACAGATATTGAAGACTGCGGGTTGTGCCTGCCTTTAAATGTTTCCTGGGAGTTCCCACTTGGTGTTTGCAATTACCCAATGAAAGCAAAAAAACAGAAGATTAAAGAAGAAACATTTGCAGCCTGTGTCGTGCAAGGACGTGGTCCAGACAATGAAATCAGGTTTTTGATAGTACAGAGACCACAAACTGGGCTACTTGCTGGTATGTGGGAATTTCCAAACATGGAATTATTAGACTCTGAGATACCAGAATCAAAATCGAAGTCTCACAATCTAGATTTTCTTGGTGAAAAATTTGGCCTTACAAAATTGGAAGACAGAAAAAACCTTGGTGACATAGTGCATAAGTTTACTCATAGACTACACAAGTACATGGTAGAAAGCTTTTGTTATCAGGATGCTAAGGTTGATTCTAACAAAAGTACTGCACCCAATGGACAACAGATAAAATGGGTGACCAGTGAGGAATTTCAAGATGCAGCCATACCTACAGCAACAAGGAAAATGTTTAAATTGTATGATGATAGTCTAAAACCTGTTAGCCAGCCCACAAAGAAAAGAAAGTTGTGTGGAGCAGTAAATATGAAAAACCAGAAAACAATAGAATTATTTTTTAAGCCTAAAAGTAAACAAGTCTAGAGAGGAAAAGATAAAACCTCAATCAGTTCTCCAAGAACAACAAATTGTATGTAAGACAGAAAGGGGTACATATGCATGTGTACATTTTTGAAAAATGCTGGCCTCAAGTTTAATACCACAAAAACTTCTTCCCGTCGCCTTATTTGATGTTGGATAAAAAGAAGTCGAACTGTTGCAAAGGTAATAATGAAGATATTTTTAGGACAATTATGCATCTTTGACACAATAAAAGTTTTAATAGTGATCACATCCTGTAGCTCCAATGGGTACCTGTAAAACAGTTACTATTCAACAATGATAAATGGAAGTGTACAGTGATTTTCTGATCTTTGAAATACTGTAATTTAAAGGTCAAATGCAACGTAAAAAAAATTTACCATATATTACAGTACTTGTTGATTGGCAAATTTTCACCCGCAAAAAATATTATAATTGCGATAATATTTACGATACAAGAAATAACTTATGCAAATTTTGACGGTTTTCCGAAGTCTCATTACGTCATAGTTGACATCAAACTGGAAATGAACGGTCTATATTAGGTTATTTTTCTACTTCAAATAAAAAATAACATATGGAAGTTATTTTAGAACTCTTGTTGTTTGAATAGAAAACATTATCGTACGGTGATATTGGATATTTGTGAATTCGAATGTCAACTGTAACGTTTTCCCGAGCATTTGCGAACTTCATCTGAAGAATTGTTGATGTATAAAAATGAAAATACTCTTCAAATATAACGATATTTTTAAATAGAATATTTTGTAAATCTATTTATTATATTTCACGAAAATCTGTTATTTTAGAGAAAGTTGTTCCGACGTTGCATTTGACCTTTAAGAGAATTGGATTAATAATTCATGGTAAACTTGTGTAATTGCTTGTTCAGACTGCAGTTAAATAATATTTTGGCTTAATCTTGAGCAATATTCTAGAGCTGCTATATCTAGAAACAGTTTTGACTTCAGTTGTTTCTTTCAAGTGAGAAACAGCAAAACTGTTATAATAATAAATATATAATCAAGTTTATTTAGAGAGGGAAACACAACAGCTTACGTTGATAAACTAGTGGCCACTGGCCTAGTGGAAATTGAAAATGTTTTTTTTTGTTCAATATGATCAACCTTTCTTGAAACAGGTGTACCAGTTACTAACATAATTAAACAAGTGCTGTTTTCAATGGAATGAAATTCCTATCTAGCTGTATGACGAGTGCACAAGACATGGATTGATTATCTAACCTCAACAGTGTAGTTTGCATTTACTTTACCTTTTTCCGAATCCATTTGGTAAATTCATGATAGTACATATACAAGAACAGGCACAAATATTTGATATGAGACAACTTAAAAATTAACAAGGCCTTTATTGTATGTCTAAAATGGTAAAATTGGTCGGAAAATTTTGAACATTTACATCTAGTATAACACCACAAGATTAAAAAAAAGTTAATTAAATTAGTAACAGATAACTGTTAAATTGGATTGCACTTACTTAACTTATAAACCGCATGACTTAATCTTTCCTTTCAATTAATTTCCACTGTACCAGTAAAGTAAGACAGTGTAAATATACTTTTCCATTAAGAACAGGTGGTGAAGTACAGTAATAATCTAAGTAGAAGAGCAGAGTAAGTGACTTTGATCAACATTGATTTTCTCCCTAATAAAATCTCCATGTTTCTTATACAAAGGTTTGGAGAAAGTCACATTTACTGTAATCAAAGTCACTTATTCTGTGGACTTGTGCGAACCGCTTCGATTACAGTGGCAAACAACCATTTCAATCGTCCCTCAACAACTAATAATATTTCTACTGGTATAAACTAAACATTGCTAAAAAATGTTTGAAGTAGAGCAATTGGACTCTATCACTGGTTGTGCAAAGCTAGCCTTCTTATAATGTTGATGTTTCCCTTGCTTTATCCCCAATACTATTACTGTATGAACTCCATCAATAATGAACAAGCCCCACTTGTCTGAGAGAAGTGCTGCAAGGATGACTAGTATTTTGAATACATTTGAAATCTAACAATGTGTATTTTGAGTGGGCTGTAAATTATACAAGCAGCTGCAATGGCTGAACTAAGTTCTTCTACAAATTTTAAAACTGACTTTTATAAAAGGAGCTTTATATCTAAATTTACTCAGGAAGTACTTCTCTGTGTGGGGAAAATCTAATTAAGGAAATGTCATCATCCAGATGAATATTCAACTACATGTACATCTAATGTCTACAAATTGGGTTCTAAAAGTTAAGGCAACCCAGGGCATTCATTTACATTAATAGATTTATTTACATGCACAGCCATAATATGCTAAGTAACCTCAAATAAGCAAAAGGACATGGAAAGTATGCAATGAAAAGGTCTTAAAAAATTAAAGTGTGTCTAGAATTGAACTCTACTATTTTACAATAATATCAGAAACAAAATTTAGAAAAAGAACAGTAAAATGTTTCAATTTCTCATTGACAGCAATGAACAAAACTGATCAGGATATTTTGTAATCTCACTATTAGGGGCAATGAATGGTGAAAAAATACAGCTAACTAATATACATGTAGGAATCAAACTCTTGTTTGCGAGGATATGATGTCAAATAGACTCTGGGTTTGTTTACCAACATATGCCAGCTGGACATGTGGAATCCATGTTTACACAACCTTTGAGCAAACTTTCAATTTTTTTGGTTGTAGTTTACATAACTTATATATATTTTTTCAAATTTTATGAAAAACTGATTGTAAAGAAATCCAATCTACTTCCTATCTTACACACCCCCCCTCCCCCTCCAAAAGTATAGTCAGCCAATCAAATTGCGAACTTGTTATGTGTCCCCCCCCACCTTATTTACCATTCACTGCCCCTAATGTAGAGCTGTACACCTAATTGTTTTTGTGGTCCTGAATGACTCTCTCCGCTTGGCGGATGTATTGTTGCTGCTTGTAGTAAATCCTGATTGCTCCTTTCACAGTAACAAATGTTATCCCACCCTACAACACAAAGTATATGTATTGTCAGTACTAAATTGTGTAAATTCCTCACCTGGAGAAAAAATAAAAAATAATAGAAGAGGCAGAGTTACATGTACAGTATAATATTATAGGTAAATTCATGGGCAGACGAGGAAATTCCATGTTGAATTTCACGCGAAAAACTGATGATGCACGAATCAGTTTGATTTTATACCCCTTTGTTGAAAAATATATACAATAAAGTAAAATCAAACTGATTTGTAAATTTTAAATTTCAAACAATTTGTGCACTATATCTCAGATTTTTCACATAAGTAATTTTTGTTTTGTCGTCAATACCCAATGAATACAATATACTTACCAGTAAAGCCCTATGTAATCCAGATTCCACAAACCCATAGAAAACCTTCCCAATTAGTGTTGCGACCGTTGGCATTATGAGACCTCCACATAACACTCTGGTGGCAGATACAGGATCTGATAGAGGTGTAGGGTCGGCAGGCTCGCGGTGAGGCATGCCTTCTAGTGTATTTCCAATTTTGGGAAAGAAGAAATTCAAGACTGATATTTTGCTAATATGCCGTCTCCATATCCTCAGAACATGGTCTTCCCACCGAATCATCTTGCCAAGAATAAGAGCCAAAGGTATGGTCGGTAGACCGACAAGCAAAAACAAAGGATCTGCCTTCTCCATGACTTCAAGTCCATCTTTGTGCCCTAACACTTGCATCACCGTGACAGCTCCGTAGGTGACTGCAGACCAATACAAGGAGCCTACTACTATGCCAGCGGCTGCAAAAGGGCATACTTTGTTGACAGCGCGATCCAGACTCTCGATTATCTGGAGAAGAGGTCCTAATGGTGGGAAGATGATTTTGTACTCAGTATTGCACTGCGGGCAAGAAACTGTAGCTGCAGAGTTCCCTGCTTGCTTTTCGTCAATCCAGCGCTGCAGACAGGACTGATGGACCCATTTAGTAGTCCCCCTACACTGGCACGGTTTCACCCACTTGGCTGTTGGTTCGTCCTCATCAGTTGCAAAGCAAACCCAGCACCGCCTATAAAGATAAAGCTGTCACTCCAGGTATCATTACTACATTGTAGGCATATCATAATTATATGATTTAGAATCTGTCAATTTTAACAACGATAATTATTTCACAAGCCTTCAAATAAATGTCTTTTTTTTTTGTGTGTGTGTGTGTGTATTTTTATCATTTTAAGTAATCTGTATTTGCCAGCCAGACTTAAAAAACATTGTTATCATTCCTTTTTATTATGTTATCTTGACATTGACCAATAGGAATCAGAGTTTTAAAAATATTAAAATTACAGAAAGAAAGCGAAAGACGTCATAGATATTTTCCGCCTGCAAGCGCATTTTTAGAGCATTTTTCGTTCCAACGAATCTACCTCGGGCTGAAAAAATACGATAGCCTGGACATCAAAAAGCATTAAAAACAGATAAATGCTGTCGAAATATATAACATCGTAGAGTATTAAATACATTGCATTAGTATTATGATCATGATTACCTAACGTCTCCCTTGTCGCCGTCCTCCATATTTATCAAACAAATCGAGTCCAAATACGCGAGCTGGTGTTTAGATCATGGTGCCATGCATAAAAAATAACAGGGAAAGCTGCAAACTCAAAGCCCATGCAATCGGGAAGTTAGCAAAGTCCAACTTGAAGGAACTAAAGATGGCGGATAAGCTGAGGACTTCGGGTTTAATCCGAACCAATCAGAAGACAGAAAGCTTTTGACTGATTCATTTCCGGTTCCGGTTAATTTTGCGACAAAGTTTATTTTTGAAACAAAGTTTTCTTTTTCTTTCTATTTGTTTTTCAGAATGTAATGAGCAGACGTAAGATTTATTTTTTAGATTTAAGAACGGTTGAATAACATAAATTAAAGTACATTTGGATCAGCGTCATAAGTTATATTTTCGAACGTTTTTACCACAACAAACGGGTATTGAAAAACACACAATTCGGTCAGAAAAACATGTGGAAAAATTTGTACAAATTTCGATGTTGATTTAAGAGGGTTACGGAACAAGGAGAGACACGTTTGACATCGAGAGCGCCTGTTTTTGAATACTAACGAATGTTTTTCACCAATATGGCATTGGTGATTCGGAAGTAGTAAATATATCACCCAACCATCTTATATCAGATCGAGTTTTGGTGTAATGCACATGCTGATGCCAGTGTCGAGTCACTGTTCTGTGAACAAGCGATCTCCTTACCAGCTGTCTTGGCCCAAACACACAGCCACCAGCGATTCATCCAATCAGATGAGTCGCTCGCTCCAACAAAGGAAAACCCGTCCAATCAAAAGAGTCGTTTAATCAATGAATGTACACTTGTAAAAGACAAAACTTAACATGAAAATTTTCAACAAAAAGCAATACTCTCACCCCTACGCATTTGAAAGGAAATATAGAACGCGGGGGTACTATCTGAATTGGTTTCCTATTGATCTTGGCCAGACTAGCTAAGAAATTATACCACTGAATAATAAAAAGGCGCTACAAGGAATTCGTTGGACGAAACTCCAATATTTAAAGGGGACAAAGGACTTTGAATCAACCTGCCATATGTAAAGCACAATGAGCACGAGTAGTGTTTTATATTTGAATGTTGATAGCCTATTGACACCGTGTCTTTGACTATTTTCAATTGAATCCATCTTGTCGAAAAACTACACGTGCGTCATCCTCATCTCTCGAGGATTTCTCGAAATTCATATCCCATGGTAATTCAACCAGCCCTCCAATAGAAATACCCATTTGGTTCGGATTATCTCTATTGGCGGACTGATATTTGCCTCTGACTGGGATCCTTCCGCTCAAAGGAGATGGTGTTGACTTGAAAAGCGAATGAAGCAAAATATGACGGTAAGTCTTTGAACAAACTCCCATGAACGGTTTTGTGAATACTGATTTCGCTGACGAATCGTCACAATATACGCCATTGGGCGGAATGTGTATATATATACCGAGCTTCTCTCGCCGAGGGCTTAGACCGAAACCGTGTTGTCAACTAAATAAGTAAGTCGTGCAAGGCAGACCTGTAGAGAGCCTCACTTGATTTGATCATTGTATTTTTTCCATAGCAGGTGCACACGTGACTGTAGAAGAGCCATTCATCGCAGCTTTTCTCTAGAACATTGACAGAAAGGCAGAGACGTGGCGAACAGCGAACACAATACCACCTGTACCCGCGGAATACGTAATCTCCTAACTTACTATATCCTTGCCTTTGCTGTAGCTCTTACTGGATATGGCCGATTTTGGCCCAAATACAAGATCACTGTCACCCGTTGACTTCAAACACAACGAGTCTCGTACCACCTCGCTATTCTTCCCGACAAGCATCATAGACGAACAGAACGGTAACAAACCCGAAAATAAAAACGGTGTCTGCGAAGACTGTATTGACGATTCCACCAAATCTAAAGTCAATTCGACGCAAATTCAGACGGCGTCTTTAGGGCCGAAAAAGCTCGGCTACCCTGGTGACAATTCAATGTTTCACGACTTTCCAACTTCGACCACATTTTGGTCTCCAGCGAGCATTGACGATGCTTTCGTTCAACCAGGAATTCCCCCTGTCAATGGAGTACACTTCTCGTCAAACACACAAATGCTAGGCTCACCTAGACGGCCTATCGCAGCGCCTACAATCACCACCATCAACCAGCAACATCGAAGACCAGTACAGAATAACTCGCAATACATAGCACAGCCAAAGCCGTTGCCGACGGGGAATTCGATGGCATCGGGCTGGAACGGGAGCCAAGTGCACTCCATGTCTGGATGGCCGCAACAGCAGCCGTCCACAACTTGGGGGAGAAACTATTCATCGCCGAATAATGCTATTTTAAGCCATGGGCGAAATTCTCGCCCGTCTTCGCTAACCTTCCCACCTTCATCACGGCTCAGAAGCAACGGCGGATCAAGGCCTTCCTACACGAGTAACTCGGTTTCCCGACATGGAATCTCTACCCAAACGATAACGCAGGGCCTACAAGGTCTAAATCTGAATGGACAACATCCAATTGACGGAACGATCTTGGACAACATCACTGGGATGGGAAATTCTCATGGTTCAAGTAACGAATTGTCGAACTCTTTTTATTCATACCAGGTACGTAAAATAAAACTTTGAGCTTCCATATCTCTTTTTTTCCCCCATTTTTTGACGTGGTTTTTTAAATTGATGAAGAGATAAAATGCGTGTTTTTCCTCGTGTGGTTCTTTGGGGTTTTTCCGGTTAAGGGGGATTTGCTTCTAGCGGATTATTTTACACAGAAAGGTAAAAAAAATTAAATGTTTCTAATTGAAATTCTTCGAAGCAGACGGATTGTAGTATTCAGATCTTGCACTGAAGTGGCTTTAGTGCTTTTTCTAAGATTGAAAGGGAGGGGAAAAAGACTTTACATGTCTGATTTCAGTTCACGAATCCAATTTCCATTTAAAGCGTCCTGTTCTTCTCATTCTCGCCGACAATACCATACATAAATTTATGACGGAACCAACTATTTCAGTTGTACAGCTGCTGGTAAATATCAGAAAAGACTTGAAAGACTCGAAAATTCCTTGAAAAAATAGCCCAATTCTCAATGTTAAACTCTAATTCTGTATGACTTACTTTGTAGGATTCCATGAAATTCCCATCGCTTGAGACCCGACTTCTCGACATAATTCGCTCACCATCCGATCCACCCGATAACTTGGCCGGTAGGTGAACTCCATGTACAAAATATCTATTTTGTGTTTATTATGTTCCCGTCAAAATCATGTTTCGCGCGCGAGAAAAGAGTTATTTTAGTTCACTAAAGAAAGCTTCTTTAGTTTCTTCATATTGTAGCTCGTTCTTTATTGTTTTCGTCGAAAATACGACCAATATCTCCAAGCAACTAGACTTCAAGCCAGCCATTGACGATACGATAGGCTGTTTCTATGGGAGACCTTATTACCATACAATAATGCAGTTTTTTAACCCGAAGAATCGTGTTTCGACCTCATATTTCTTTTTAATTCGGCAAAATTTATGCTGTCATGAGTAGTCCTTTCTTTGACGCAGTGCGCTGATTAACATTCGCGGAATATCGCTCATAGATATGATTATATGAAGGTTTTTTTCAGATCTAAACACCTGTGAAGGTCGATGTTAATGTTTTATAACTTTTATCGTTGAAATTAGTGAGACGACACTTTCAGATTCACATTTCCTGTAATTCAAAGACTCCTTCATTATATTAGACAACTTTCTGCGACATATGAGGCTATCTTTGATTTGTCTTAAGGGATCTAATTTCTTCCTTCGTTAAACCTTTGTCATCTTGTAATTATGCGAAGTTCGCTCCCGTCTTGTGTTTTCGACAAGAGTACTTTGAATTTTGTTTAGGCTATAACTGGTAGGTTTTCATTGCCGACCTGAATTAAGGAATGACCACTATCTGAGGCTGAGTTAATTGTAATTACTTGAAGGGAAAAGGTTTGGGATTTAGTGAGCTTAAAGTTAAAAAAACGTGTGAATATGTGCTCAGGATTCCGTCATTTCAATGCTTCACTCAAATGGCCTCAGAAAACATTTCGCGACAAAAGATGCAACTCGTGTTGAATAATAAGAAATCTTCTAGTCTCTTCTCTAGATAATAATCCCTTAAGTAATAAAACGTACAGCGTATATTTCCAATTCTATCGAATGTGGAATAAATGTATTTTTGTTAATGAAAATCGTAAGAATTATTTTCGCATATTTATTCAAAAAAAATTTTCAAGTATTTTGTGGTAGATCTTCTTTTTTTATTATTATTTCCTTATCTTAACGTTCTCGACTTAATAAATGTAATATCCAACGCAATATTCTTTGAATGCAATAGTCATATTCTACGAACGAGCATATGTGCCATTTGGTTTATATTCTTAGAAAAATATACTGTTCTAGTTGCCTTTCCAGAACATTGACTTCAACGCCTTGGAGTGAAACTCTAGTTTCTAGGCGTGGAATTCTACAAATCTAAGGAAAACTTATCAGACATTGCCAAAAAACAGAACGAGAATCATTTAAAATAACAAATTGAAATTTGCATAAGATTCAGAATTTCTCTAACAGTGTCTAGAGTTGTTCCTCTATCGGTCACAAAGTTGTCAAATCTCCTCAAATGAAGCTAGTCAAATCTGGAAAATAATCTGGCAGATTAACATTATTCTATTGGAAATAAGCCTAGACAATTTCTTTTTGGTCTTAGAATGAAGAATTGTCTACCTGACTGAGTGTAAAATATACGTCCACATATTCGATATTCCAACTATAGCGACATTCAATATTATCACTGACAACCTTTGTACAATTGTACATGAGTTTTTAGCCTTCTCTTCCGTTCACTTATTTTCACGACGGCTTCAATGTTGATAAATGTATTTTACTAAATAGCAAAACAAAGACTCCATTACTTTGCGATAGCTTAAGAGATACCGAGTTGTAATTTTTTATCTGTTATGTAGTCCATTCGCTCCTGCCTTTCGTAGATTCTGATCTCAAATTCAATCAAAAACTATGATGCCCTTGGCAATGTTTTAGAAATTGGGTAAAACACTCTGCGCTTCCTTTGTGCAACTGAATTCAGAGTCGATTCAGAGAAAAAGCGAAAACTGACACAAAATATCTCCCTTAAACACTGCAAATGAAACACTGTATAGCTACCGGGTTCTCCCGTCTTTGCGAAGTTACCGAAACTACTTATAGTTTTACACGCTTTGGAGAATTTATACGACCTTAGTTTAATTTGAATAAATCCGATATGAATGAATGTAAACAATGCCTAAAGCTTGGACCTTCAGGGTCCTTTTACTTGATTTGACGCATTTTAGTTTGGCAACCAATTTCAAGAAATGCAAATATGTCTGAAAAGGTTCCTCTGTAAATTTAATACTTTGAGTTTCAGGTTTAAGTACGATGTTGACGATGAAAAAGAGCAATGTAGTCAAGGTTGAAAATGATGTCGGCCAGTCAACTAAATTCTATGGAACTCGAAGAAACACTTTGGAAATGACATTTTTCCCATCTGTTACATAGTCCCGGCATGTTTCACAGTTCTAAAGGTTGCACGAAGAAAGCATTATCATATAGAGTGGTTTCCTTTCATCTGGATTAAAAACAGTGTAAGGGAAAGGTGGAAAAAAGGGAATTGCAAGTCGTCTTTTCATTGAATTCACTGCAGAATTATTTTATTTGTGGTGGTTATTTCTGTGGTTGAATGGACCATGTTTGCGAACCTCCTACACAAAAATCTGCAATGTGGCTTTTTGACCAAGAATGTTAATCAAAACACACAGATCAGAACAAAAAGCACATAAGCCTAAGAAAACGTCAAGTTGACGATTAATGGAGCAACATTTCCACCAGTCGTTAAAAAGGCCTTTCAATTCCATCTGGTGTCCAACCTGCCCTTTTTGAAATGATAGTGCTAAAGTAATTATGAAGAATCCGACCTAATAGGCTCGGGATGTTGACATAGTTTTTCGTAGAATTACCACGAATTGCTACAGTCCGAATCAACACATGTCGACTAAATGTAAATCACTTTTTTGATGTGATGTCAATTGGGTTCCCTAACTCTGACGAAAACCTAAAACCTGTCATTGTTTGTTTACCGATATTCGCATAGTTAGCTTGAAATTCTCTTCGTTGGAGCTCAATAAAGAGAATTCACAAAAGAGCAGTACCTCTAGGTAGGTTAGGAATAGCAAATTTTAATTCGGTATACCTTTTAAAAGTTATAGAACATGTGTTGTCTTCTGAATTTGATCAACACGCGAAATTCACATTTGAAAATGTCGTCTCATGCTGAAATATGACAATTTAGTTATTTCTTTTGTTTAATTATTTTTTTAACCTGCACTTATATTAATGGGCTTGGCAATAGAAAAAAATGAAGACCTCATACCTAGTGACTTTTTGACAAGACGTTTTTTTTTCATTCATTGCAAATGGGTTTTCAAATTTTGGTTTAAAGTATGAAATTGGTTGTTGCAGACCGTCTCTTGTGGTTATGGCTTCGTGCCGAAACACACAAATGATTCGGGTTTTCTGTGTGATCTTTCAAGCTTTGGATGAATAAAACATTGCTCGACATAAGAAAAAGATTGATGACTTCAGCGCCACACAAAGGATGTGAAGTAAATGGAAGACAGGGTGATTATGTGAAAATGCAAATTCTTCGACCACACTAAACAAAGAAATGCCTCTTTCCTCATTAGGGGTTTTCGGTCCGATAAGCGAAAATTTCCCAACTTCGAGACGAGCAAAAATCGATTCCAATTACACTAACCATCTGAAAGGACTAGAAAAATATTATGACTATAAAGAACTACGAAGAATTTTTCTGTAATCCCAAATCATTTGGCTCGTCGTAAAATCAAATTCTCAATTCTTATCGCAGCACGGAAAGTTTCTGATGCACTAAGCTCTTTAAAGCATTAAAAGGATTGTAAAACGATGATTTTAGTGTATTTTTAAAGTTTAGGCTCTCATTGTGTTGTGGCGATTTGTTTTTAAAGGCACCCCCATAGAGATTTAGCCCATTTCTAAAGAGCTTTTGCGAATGAAAAATTCAACAAAGTACGTACAGGTCTATCTTATCGGTTATATTAACACGAGCAATTACATAGTGAATAATTTATAGAAAAAAACAGACTTTTTAAAATTGAATTTCATCTTTTGAATTTCTATTCTACTCAACCATTAATGCGCAGAATTGATCAATGGAATATCTATACAGACTGCGGCAAAAGTCGGAACGGAGAGAGAAAGGAGAAAAATATATGAAAAAAATGTGCGTCATTATGTATTCTAATTTGCGAAAAAAGTCATCGCAGACATAATACTTGAAGAGCGTTTGAGTTCAATAATGGTCGGTTTTATTTATTAAAAACACTAACTCTGAACATATTTTGGGAGCTTAAAGATTGGCTTTATTCAAAGACGCATTTCTAAGCCTTAATTGGCCTTGGGCTAAATATGGGACTTCCTAAATTACCAAATGCTAAAAAGAGCTTTGAAATAATTCGGCTAGATTTCTGGGGCTATAAAGAGGTTTTGTGGACCAATGCAAGCGGATTGCCAGAAAAGATAAACCAAACTGTGTCGGCGTTGAAAATATTTACATCCATTTACTTCGAGAAATGTCCAGATTCCTATAAAAATAGTTCGGTATTTTTATAAACAAGTACAACAGGAGATAGACATGGCCAAGCCTAGCACAGGCGACATATTAATTACTAAAAAGAAAAATTACTTTTTTTAATGAATATAAGTAGAAAAGGTTGCAATCAATTATCAAGTATACATTGACCCAGAAAAATATTTGCACTACGATTAAGAACCCGTTTCATTCTAGACGTGTCTGTAAATTTGAACTTGGAATTAACTATTATATATTTGGGAAAAATCTGGCATACAATACTGGAGGTAGGGAATCGAGTCTAATTCGTATTTGCGCTCCGAAGCAAGCCAGACGTATAATTGTATTTATTATCTTCTAATGAAAAATATCCAAATGGTCGTCTAGAAATTATGCAAACGAGGGAAGCTTTTCGGCGACAAACAGGATGAGAAGCCCACAACATGAATCCAGTTTTCTGTCAATATCTACGCAATGGATTGAGTATAGAATGACGTGCTCTTAAACGAAACTCAAAGACGCCACAAAATTAGTCTATTCAGTCTATACTATACGAAAATTTTCGGGGAAACCTTTGAGAAGGACATATCTATTGTTTGGTCTAGGATTTGTAGCTTTAGGCCGTGGGGATTTTTGTCTTCAAATTGTTTAAGGAAATATAAACTAATGCGGAGGAAACTTTGTCGTTTGGGGGAGAAATTATATTATACGAAAGCTTACTGCTTTTCTAGTGTACCTGTAAGTACGCATTATTGAGTGCTGTAAGCCGGGAATCCCAATTGTTTTCCCACATTAACATCTTACTTTAACTATCTTTTAATAAATTGTAAGATAGAGACGAATGTTATTATGAAGTTCATGCTTGACTAACAAGTTTTGAGCCGGTCACTGAACGAGTTCAAATAAAAACTAATGTATTTGTAATGTTCACACGAGGGATTCCATTTATGCCTTTCTGAATGAAGAAGATAATTATGGTATTTCGGAACTAGACGTAGCTTAAACATTTACCGACACTATGGAGTAAAAAAATATACAACTTTCCATAATACAAGCACAGCATTGGTCCCTTTGAAGTCTCCGTTGCCGATATTAAAGTAACTCAAATTTGAATCTCATACAAGATGAATAACTTCTGTAGAGGAATTCGAATTATAGTGTTCGGAGTCCCTTTCGGTTTAATTCTCTAACATGAATTTCCCTACACAGCAAAACAGTTATACTAAGGATCTAGTGTTCTTTTTACGTTTAAATTCGGTAGGTATAGGAAGTTGGTCTCGGCCCCGACATTACTTTAATGTTTGTTCAATAACTTGATGCGAAGGAAATGAATCCATGATAACATTTTTGAATTGATAACATCCCGGTTAAATGTGGCCACCGCAGCGCTGGCACTCTGATTGGGGATTCACCATATTATAAAGGCTTTCTTAAAGGCTTCAGCATGCTAAGAGTTATAGAAGAATAATATGAATGGGCTAGACTCTTTAGGAAACAAAAGAACACCACCTCGGAGGTGGAATGCAAAACGGTGACTTCAAACATAAATATCTCGACAGATGTTTCATCTTTTCCTGTACAGCTGAAATGAAAACCCTTGTCTTCTCTTTCTTTTCTTTTAACCTAAATCCCTTCTATTTTCCCATTTTCAAAAGCAGTCATATCCTAGAAGACCAACACGTTTTACCGACCAAAAGATCACGAGTATATGAGAATAATCATGATACAAGAAAGCCACAAAATAAACACTGAAAAATACATCCCAACAAAAACAATCGATCGATTTAGTCATCTAAACTGCCTAACAACGTGGTTTAAATGTTCTGATATAGCACTTTAAGCGAGGTTGTTAGATATGTGTAGAAGATATGTTATATATACATATAGCTTTGAAAGTTGAACAATGCTCAGATTAGATCCTTCAAGACACATAATTTTGGAATTCTTTATATTTCTTTTAAATATCATTCAACTTTGCCTGAGATATTTCACTTGCAGATAAACTTTCAGTGAATACTTTTTAACCCATATCTGAAACGTCTTATCGTGAAAAATTTGATTATGCTTTAGTGTTTTATCCGCCGGCAAACCATGCACATGTATACTTTATCTCGAACTTTACACGCTTGTATTAAAGACAGATCGGGTTGTGTCTCGTGGGTTTATTATATAAAATGCATTAGGCTCTACAAAATCTTCTAGAAGTATTTCAACGTCATGTTGTTTGGTTTTCCCGGTGAACTTGAATGGCAAACTTCAGCCGGAAAACAGGAAAGGCAAGAACGGAGGTCGAGAGATAGTAAGAAGTAAATAAATAGAGATAATTGAATGAGAAAAAGAGAATGAATATAAATAAGGACAAATTAAAGATCCAAATTGTGACTAATGTCACAGCTAAAAAGCTGGAATGTTTGTCAAATTCTACTCGGTTTCAATTTCCAGCAATTACCAAACCTAGTCAGTAGTGTATCACAAATAAAAAGCTATCTCTTGGTCCGCTGTTTGCCCTAATGTAATGGTAGTAACTTATGAATTTGATCCAAGTTGTCAACTAAAGTAAATAGTTTCGACACATCCACTTTGGCTATTTCCGCCGTAGGTTAAATGTTCTACCTTGGTAACTCGAGTTAGTACTGTTTCTAAGTAATAAGTTTGGGAACCTTAGGCAAATTTCGTCGCTTGTCAAAAGCGTTATATTGTGTTTATTCGTGTGTCAACATGTGGTACCGCGTGCTCGGTACACCGTCTTCTCAAATCCTCTAAAGTCTCGGCCATTCAAGGCCCGAAGCGTTAATTGAGTTGCTAACAATACGTCAATCAGGTAGCTGACTGCCTGTGCGCCGGTGCAATGAATACCACTAATTAGAACATCTAACAATTATACAAAACTAATTTTTTCTTTTTCTTTTAGCTTTCCGCTGTCAGCTGCGAAAAAAAGGTTCTCATCAAGGAGGTAATGTTGTCAGTTATTTCTCTCCCTTTGATGAATTTTTTTGTCTGAACACTGTTTAGTCTTGAATAAGTCTTGAATCATTTTGGAGAAAAATGAAAAAGTTTAAACTTTTTTTTAATCAAGATCACGTGACAAACGCTTGTAATCTGTTTTAGTTTCACGTGCGCATCACGTGAACACCACGCTCCCCATATTCACATCATATCACGACGCATGCGCAAAAAGAAATGTTTAAACAGGCTCTAAGTGACTAAGTGATTTCGTATTTTTCCGGATAAAATCTCCACATTTGCGGTTCCAATTAATTCTGCCTAAAATTGACTCACATACCCTCCGGAAATTGTATAACCGGATAAAAATAATTACACAAAATCTTCAAAAAAAATTCTGGAAAATTCTGGAAAATTTCATGGTAACATGTCATATAGTTGTACTCTATATATATGATACTAAGACTATATAGAGGACGACTATATGACATGCTACCATGAAGTTCATACCGTCACCATAACGCAATTATGAATGAGGAAATTTTTCGTAAATCTTGATTTAGAAATGAAAATTCAAATGGTTTATTTTTCGGAAGCAGATTTTGAGATGAGGCTTGAAGGCATTTGCTTAGAGCTGTTTTTCTACAGATAGTCCACTAGAAGGGCATATCTCGAGATCTGCATGCCGATGCCAGACTCTAAACCATAAAGAGCCGGACAGCTTTAGAGATTGGCAATACAGATTACTCGAGATTGTCTGTGCCTGAGTAGACTTTTTATTCCGGTCTGCTCGGAAATGACCGAGCAACGAGTCAGTGAGAGACGGGAAATGCGAGTGGAAGGCGCTTAGATCAAACTAATGCGACAATGAGGCTACTGATGCACTCATTTAAGGGCTGTTAGAAGCTTGTGTGGGAGACACATGGAACTTATTCAGAAAACGAGTTGGTTATATTTGGTTCGATAAAATGAGGGAAATGTGCCATGATGTTGTCATGTCTGCCATCACCATAATAAATCATCGTGATCGTATCATCGTATTATTACCATCATGACTTTGATAGATGGTCCACTATTATAGCCCACTAAAGGCGCGGACACACGGTGCAACATTGCGCGCAATGTTGCCGGCAATTAGTTTAGCTAGCCATGCTGCAATATTTACTGCAACATATATTCGCGTCACGCCATTGCTGGCAATGTTGCAGGAACGTTCACACGATGCAATTTGTTGCTCGCAATGTTGCTGAAGTAGAACTCGATTCTACAACAATTGCAAAAGGAGTTTAGACGCTGCAATTCACCAATTGCCGGCAACATTGCGCGCAATGTTGCACCGTGTGTCTGCGCCTTAATACATGTCTGCCACCATGCACCACCACCATCATCATCATCACCATCGTGATATCATCACCATCATGACTGATAGATAGCTCACTACATATCCCTCTAATACTGATGTTTGTCTGCCGTTTTTTAGATCAAATTGTTCCTTCACTCGGCTCTTCACTGAACTGCTCGCCTAATTCCGATCCAGAATACATCCCGCGATTTTCAAGGAAGGTCTTTGTGGGTGGATTGCCGCCAGACATTGACGAAGGTGAGATTACCAATCTAAAGCCTAATGGCTTACCACAGGACAAACAAACTCGAGTATGCTTACTGTCGCATCCTAAAAACAGTCTACACGACGGCGCTACACAAGTAATATTTGTTATTCTCACTTTAAACGGGCCAATCCGTACTGCCAATTAACATGCCGCCTGAAAAAGTCCTCCGATTATTGTCAATCGAATCTAGAATTATTGAATGCGCTTCACCCAAATGGCGCGCCCTATTATTGCCAATAACTGATTCGATTTCCAATCTTTCAGACGAGATTCACGCCAGTTTTTGTCGGTTTGGTAGCCTCACAGTTGACTGGCCCCACAAAGCCGAAAGCAAGTCTTACTTCCCACCCAAAGGTATATATATATTTAGAATTCCACAACTGCCTACTATAGCGAATCTCGCAATCTGATTGGTCCACTAAACGCTCACTCGCGCGCGTTTTGCGGAAGTTACAAATGAAGAACTAGAGGTTTTGTTTTATAGATAGTCAGTTGTGGTGTTCTAAACCAGATGGAAGGCTCACTCTCGCCTTCTACCGGCTCTAATAGTTGACTCGGGGCTAGCGCCTCTCTTCAACTATCTGCCGATAGAAGACTTGAGTTCGCCTTCTATCTGCTAAATATACGCCGCTTAGTTGTTTGCCCAATATTCTTGCGGATACGGCGCAGACACTGACGCGAGACATGTTTTTCTCGATAGGATATGCATTTCTTTTGTACTTGGAGGAGATTTCAGTGCAGAAGCTGATCGGAGCGTGCTTCCGCCAAGATGACAAGTTGTACTTGTGTGTGTCCAGTCCAACTATCAAAGATAAGCCGGTAAGTCGGGCAGCGTGGTGTACGGGGTTCTGACAGCGGTCCCGCGGGCATTTTCCACGTGTAGCACCTGCCTTCAACAAACCCTATTTTGAACTTATTAATAGTGGTATTTTGCCGAACTTTGGACAAGAAACAAAAGCAAAGCCTCTCTCAGCATAGGCGCATTTGTTCGGGTCACAGTATTTGCTAAACTCTATTTACCAGCAACGCTAAACTAGATTCCCCTGGATAAATATTGATTCAATTAAAAGAAAAATAGTAAAATTTTCTCCGATATTAGGCTTTGGTTTCAATAGTACGGCATCGTTTATAAGTTAATCGATTGTCATTATTTAAGCAATGCGTTCTTTTTAGGTTCAAATCCGCCCATGGAATCTCTCTGACGCAGACTTTGTGATGGATGGGTCCCAGGCTCTTGACCCGAGGAAAACCATCTTTGTGGGAGGCGTTCCTCGCCCCCTGCGCGCTATTGAGCTGGCGATGATAATGGACAGGCTATACGGGGGGGTATGCTACGCGGGGATAGACGTGGATCCCGAGCTCAAGTACCCGAAAGGTATTTAATAATAATAATATTAATATTAATGATTATCTATTGTATGATAATGATAATAATAATGATGATGATAATAATAATGATGATAAGGATAAGGATATTTATTTGACGAACACAATTAACTCAACAGTTATATAACTTATGACCCTCAAAAACGAAGAAAAAATACAATTAAAAAAAATTAAATGTGCAATAATAAAAAATAAAATTAATTAAAAAAAATTAAAGATATACTTATTGAAGATACTGTTTCTACGTGAATCCTTAGATTAGATTTGGAGCTACGTTTCAAGAATATTTATATAATGGCTAATTTTCGTGATTCCTCTAGGCGCTGGTCGAGTGGCTTTTTCAAACCAGCAGAGCTACATTGCAGCCATCAGCGCACGATTCGTTCAGCTACAGCATGGAGACATAGACAAACGGGTAAGAACTCACTCCCATGCGAGCCCAAATAGAGGCTTGTTACCTTTTAAGTACTGCGCATGTCTGGAATAAAGTCGTATTTTTTTTCCCCCATTTTTTTATTTTTATTCCTATTTATTTTTCCATTTTTCCTTTTCCCATTTTCATTTTGTATTGTCAAGGTTGAAGTGAAGCCCTACGTCCTAGATGACCAGCTGTGTGACGAGTGTCACGGAGCCCGATGTGGCGGTAAGTTCGCGCCGTTTTTCTGCGCCAACGTCACGTGTCTCCAGTACTACTGTGAGCAGTGCTGGGCCATCATCCACTCACGGGCGGGCCGCGAGTTTCACAAGCCACTAGTCAAGGAAGGAGCTGACAGACCCAGGACAGTGTCCTTCAGGTGGTAATTAAACAGCCCGGGGAATCAGAGATGTTCCTGGGACCTGGAGGTATAATCGCGCAGTCAGTAGCACTAGATTAGATACAGTAACGACGAGCGACATAATCATAAGCAAATACCAGTAGACTAACACGCATTGCCATCTTTCCCTCACCGCTGTGAGTAGACAAGTATTGCGAATAGTCTATCTGTACTTATTATGCTTATGCCACAAGCGACGACCAGTTCAGTTATGGCCGCAACAGGCTTCGACATTGCTAAAGTAAGCTCCTCTCCACCAAGAACCATGCACATCTAGTGTTTACTTTCCTTTGACCCAATGGGAGCCCTGCTTAACCATGTTCCGCTTGTAGATGCTAGAACGTTACTTTTTTCGATTTCTCTAGATCAGATGCCTTTGTAAATAAGCCTCTAGGGTCGTACATGTAAAGTTAACCATCCCAATCCCTATACCTTAGTCACTTGTAGCAAACTCATATAATTGTAGATTTAAAAATCCTTAGCCAAAGTAAATTGACCATGCAAACTTTTTAGAGAGGTATTAGTTTCCTAACATTTGTAGTACACAACGTTTTTAGCGACTGTAGATTGGTATTGAATTAGGCTAGAATATCTTTTAGTGACTGCCTTGGTTTCGTCAAATAACTTTGACCGCGAAATGCATTGCCTTAAACATATCTCCGAGGCAAAATACCTGCTATGTAGGGGATAATATCGCGATTGTAGACTTCAGAGTGAAATTAAATGAGTGAAAAAAAAAGACTGGCGACCAAAAATATATCACTCCAAATTTCGCGGCCCAAAAGATGCGCCCAATGCATTCTGGGTGAAACAATTATCGCCTGGATTTTTTGGTTGCTCTAACTAAGAAATCAGGGCTTTACTTTCGAAGCAATCGTATAATTTCTGATTGGTAAAAGCAAATTTACAGGTTCGATTTTTAGTCCAGTCGAGATGACACCATTTTCTAGAAGAAAGATTGTACTTTTTTAGGAGCGACCAGGTTTGTATATATAGTGGGTACATACCAGGGACATTCAGTTGAATCATGACATAATATCATCCGTTCTCTGGTACACTCATAGAAGAACAAAGAAATCGGTTCAAAATAGAATTTGTTTTTATCCATTTGGTTGGGAGTTAAGAGAATCTGACTTATTTTCTATCAACAACTTTTGGACAAGTTGATTCTGACATCCATTCTGGACCACTTGCGACAGAGACGCATTTCTTTTCAAAACACCAAATCCAATTTTCAAGCGTTATCTTTTTTACTAGAGGCCTAACGGCTAGTATTTGAAAACCCTTGGTTATTGCCACGATGCAGTTGAGTTTCTAAGTTTTCCCACGGTTAGAAGAACTTTCCTTCAACTGCAAGAAGTTGCACATGGGGAAATTGCCATATGTTAAGATTTGCATCAGCTGAATTTCGACTTTGGTTCTCAATTCTGCTTTCAAATTACTCTTTTAGTTAATTTGCTGGCCATAATCTCTTCAAGATGAGTATACAGTGTATAAAATATATTTTGGTCAGATTGTTTTAGATTACTGCCTGAATTAACTTGTAAAAACTCGGCAATTTAACATAAAAATGTCCTAAGTTTCTGCAGTTCTGGGGTTCTTTGGAAAATCTTCCGCAGCCCAATCAAAGAACATTGTTTTCCCTTGAGTATTCATATTTTGGCACCATAATTATGCCATACAATTAACATAATAAATATTAGGAATCATTTCTCTACAGAACGCCAAACGGTGTTAATGATTAACATTCCCTTTTGGGGCAAGTTTGATTACCAGAAATCAGAAATATTATCATTAATAATAATAACAAATTGTTATTATCATTGTTATTATTATATCCCCGGAGAAATATTCAAGTTGATATACATAGAATGAAAATTTAGATTTACAATGGTCTGTCACAATTTTAAGAAAACAAATTCTTCTTATCATTAATATCATTAATATTATCTTTTGCTTTTTATAGATTTTATATTTACTAAGAATTCAAATAATATATCTGAGTTTTAATTTTGGAAATATCTCGTAAAAAAGTACTTAGTACTTGTAGTTTAAATAAATAAATTAAAGAATTGTGGAACAAACAAAATGAATGTGGAAATGGTCGTCCTTCCTTGATTTAGATTAGCATTGTACAAATACATATTTTATAATATATGAAAGGGTTTTTCTTCAGAGATTTGTTTATGAAATTCTTTGGACTGGAGGTAGGAAAGTATTTTTCTTTTGGAAAAGGTTTTTTGAAAGGACAACTTGATAAAACTAAGGCATATTTTGATGGCAGTATTTACATTGTTATAGTTTTTCATCACTTCTTCAAAAAGAAGCAAGTTCATTTTCACCGAGTTATATTCCATATTACTATTTTTTTAGGTTATCATCCGAACTTTCCATTTTTACACTGCAATTTTAGTAGATTCGATTTTTATTGTCCTGGGTTCCGTTTCACAAAGCGTCCGTAACTTATACAAGTGTTCGTAACTCCAGAAATACTTTGGGATAACAAAATGAAAAATCAAATGTAAGTATAGAAGGGATTTCTTTTATCCTTGGTAAGGCTTATCCTATCCGTTTAGTTTTATTGTGATTTTTCTTGATTCACGAGAGCCCGAGTTACGAAGGCTTTGTGAAACGGCCCCTACTGGAGGACGAGCATAAGTTCTGTAAATTTATTTGTTCCACATTCTTGAAGGGGAGGTGTTGTATCAGTATCAAAAAAAAAAAATCAAAATAGCTTTTGTAAAATTAATTTTCTTCATTTTTTCAAGACAGACTTAGGTTTGTAAAAGACATATTTATTTTCATAACATTGATCAAAGATTTAAAACAGCTTCTTTACCGACACATTACTTTATCAAAATAAAGGAAGTCCTAGAATACAATAACGAGCAAACGTAGTACAACACCACAGTCCATTAATGTGGCGTGTTTAGGCTCAGATATTAACTGGTTTACGAGGACATTGTGTAAGAATGTAGTTATTATTCATATAATTGTATGTACATGGATGTATAATGTCAAATACTACAAAACAAGTCAATTTGTTTGTAATGCAATACTTTTAAGCTATTTGAATGGTTGATAGCTACATTATGCTTGTGATCAGTGCAGCAGGACCACACAAACCAATACTACCCAAGTGAATTTGACATTCAAACTAACCAATTACCTTCTAGAATTTGGATTGATATAACAAGATAAAAATAGCAGAGGAAAAAGTGCTCAAAATTATTCGATAAGGCCATTTACAGTACAATCACTTTACCTGTGAAATATTTATTAACAAAATAATGGCAAACAACAGCTCTAAAAGCAAAGTTTTGTGCTATAGTTTTCCAAATTTCACAGATAAAATGATGGATGAACAATTTCATCAGTCAAATCAAATGTCAAATTTAATGGGTGTTAAAATAATTGTGTTGTCGCGTTGTCAACTGAATGACATTTTTGTTACAAGAGCATATATTTTGTTTTACTGGATGCTTCTAGCTTTGTTTAATCAGGATCATTATTTTTCACCATAGGTAAAAGATATTTTCAATGGTATTTTATCTATCAATATGTGTAAACCTGAACTAGTTTATGTCAGTTAGCTTTTAATTTGTGAACTTTCAAAATAAACTTTTACAGGAGTTAGTACATTTGTACTTTGTTTGGTCACTGATACATCATGTGCGCGTTTAGAGTTATTTTGTATCGAGTAGATCACTTAATGACAACGTGATTGGTCGATTCAAGTTTCCGCATCCCCTGATTGGTTACTTAAACAAAAACGACTCCAGTTCCTGAAAGCCAAATTAACACTAATGCACAAATAATTTTAATCGAATTAATAATAGATTAGCACTAATAATTATTAGGCTTTCAGGAACTTATTATGAGTCAAAAGTAGACGATTCAATTCTCTTGAATCAGAAAAGAAGAGAATGTTCAGCTTCAACGATGGAATTTCTTCGTTGTCGTTCAATGTCTGTAGGTGCCATTACCTGACCATTGTCCTTTGTTTGCTCAGCGTCGACAGGGTCTGATGTGGTAATGCTATTGCCGTCACTGTAAGACAGGTCTTCAGTATCATGTAAATACCTACATTCTTCGCCTAAGTCGCATTTTCCTGCTTTGAACCTTTTGCATGGATACTTTTTGAGGTTTTGTTGATCTTGGAAAGGATTGCTCCTCTTTCCTTGTAGCCTGTCTCTCTTGCCTTCCATTGTTTCTTGTGAATCTCCTTTCTTAGCTCTGTTGAGATGATAAAAAAGAAAGCCATACAATCATGGTACTGTACACTCTCCCCCCAGGGACCCTTTCCCCAG
>JAUPMF010003305.1:0-11130 GCA_031471435.1 Stomphia didemon | reverse complement strand
TTAAAGGCTCGTTTGACATTGTGTGCTCAATTCATTCAACTTTCCATCGGATACATTTTAGACACGTCCGTCTCGACATGGATTCCAAAGAGGAATAAAGTAGGGTTTGGCATGATAGAATAAAATTAATAAAAAAATAGAATAAAATTAATAAAAAAATATATAATTTTATTTGTTCATTTTGTACAATCAAGTTAAATAAGTGTTCAATAATAAATTTATATTTTTTACTTAAAATCTCTTAAAAGTAACGAATTCAACTTATTATACATTTAGTAACATTATTAAAACAACGATTATGTTGACCATAATGAAATAGAGTAAAATATTGTCTAAAAAACAAATATTTTCTTAACCACAACTTTTCAAACTTTTAACAAAAAAAGTACATGTATTGGTAATCTTCATAATTAATTTAACACCTAAACCTCTATTGAAGTTGAAGTATTATTCACAAAATCATAAGTTACTTCCAGTGTGTCAAATGACTTTGGCCGCGCGAAGTTGTCCACACTTATATCATGTATTTGATCAAGAAAAAACATCAGCTTTTTCACTAATCCACTCTTCGTCTGCTATAGGTTCTTCACTATAAGCAAGTAGTCTATGTTCCCGATTAGCTCAGTTGATTGAGCATCGGACTGTTGTGCGGGAGGTCTCAGGTTCAATCCCTGGCCGAACCAACACTCAGGGTCTTAAAATAACTGAGGAGAAGTGTGCTGCCTTTGCAATTACATCTGCAAATGG
The DNA here is from genome assembly GCA_031471435.1 of Stomphia didemon. Lineage (NCBI taxonomy): Eukaryota > Metazoa > Cnidaria > Anthozoa > Actiniaria > Actinostolidae > Stomphia > Stomphia didemon. The sequence goes on along the minus strand of JAUPMF010003305.1, from coordinate 10,383 downwards.
TTAGACCTTCAGTGGCTCGGATACCACGATAAATGAAGGTCCCGTCTCTCCACACTTCACTAACCAATATAAGAGGGACGTAAAAGAGCCACTGAGGACGCTAAGAAAAAACCCTGGCAGTGACCACCCTCAGTGTCATCACCTCATAACTAACCACCACTCATTATTGATCACAATTAATCTACGAGCATCTGAATCCTCACAAATCTTCCGCTTTAATACCACGGAAGAGTTTCGTGATTTTCTGGATCCTCCCGACGGCTAGCAAGTCTTCTGACTGCACATAAGTTGACACTATTAACATGTACATTTCTGTAACAGACATGGCTAATGATATTATGCAATTACCCTTTTCAAATAAATAGCAGTCCGTCCATTATACATTGTGAAGCGCCGTTGAACGTTGAGGAATGGGCGCTATATAAATTCTACATATTATTATTATTATTATTATTTTTCTCGTTGTATCGTGATCGGCGTCTTTGTTGACATCTTCATATTAAAGTTTGTAGTTAGAAGATTTCGAATATGCAGAGGTTTCGGAGCAATAATCTGAAGAAGCCATCTTTCATTGACTTACGGCGAAAGCGTAAGCTCTCAGCAAATAATTAGGACGTTTTACAGAAAATCATAACACTAGAAGAGTATGCTAGCAGTACTGTGTCTTGCTTTTTTTAAACAAACTCGCCCCTGCGTGGACGTCACACTCATCCCCAGCCCTCACGATCGTAGATAAGGCCGTGGGACACCACAGGAAGCTTTTTTCGGAACTTTGAAAGGTTGTAAAAAATCGGGGACTTGTCAGAATCAATTTTTTTCTTCACATAAGTTCTTAGGTGCACTTTAAGTATTTGTACTGCTAACAAAGAACTCTAATGAACTAGAACATTCCGATTAGGAATTATGCAACAATTCTTTAAGTGCATAGCTGGGATAAATATATTTATCTTCTAGTACATGTATATTTTAAGGCTGCAATGATATTTGAAATAAATTTGAATTGTTAGTCACTGATACCAACATTGATAAGCTGCTCAATCAAGTGGCTAGCATTCCTATTTTCATTTCTAGACTGGTCTACATCAGCCATATGTACATCACGATTTGCTAAATCACTTTCAGAAAGAAAGTCAAATATAGAATCATCTCTTATTTCAAGCCATTCCTGTTGCATGTCACCTTCCTCGTAGTCACTACTTGTATATTCATACATGTGTTTGGCACTTCCAAGTTGACATCACTGAACACATTACTGATTGCCTTTAAAATGTCAAAACTGTGTTCTCGTCTCTACACATTCGCAGTGGTCCAGCACTTGTTGCACATGAAATTATGTAAATTCACGCAAAATGTTGGTTGAAACGATAGTTGCATCAGCTGTACATGTATTTGAAAATAGAAGGTTCTTCATATAAACATACAGTTTCTCTCCAAGCTTCTTTTTACTTTCAGGTGTAACAATCCTAAATTTCACACTTGAAATGTTATCATGGTCAGGTTGTTTTTGAGCATTCAACTTCAAAATGGGTAGGTTGTCTTAATAGTATGAGAACTAAGTAGATGCACAAGTGTCACAACATTCATGAACAGTAACTTGAGAGTTGAAGTTGCCAGGAAAGTGTTTAAATATAAATGTCCTCTTACATTTATCTGAAGTGGTGTACTTCTTTATGTCCATATTGCATTGTCCATTGTATTTCAATAGACAGAGGCTTGGTTGTCCATCTCTGCCGGATCTTCGACACTCTTTGATGGTTTAAAATTAATGACAGTGAACCCCCTGACAATTCACACCCATCCCAAATGCCACTGTGCATTCAATAATACGTATACAGCCTGTCTCGTCATTCAAGTCTCTGCATTAGGCTCACATGGAATACTATTTGCGGCAGTCCCTTTCACGCTCGTTTAATTAAGAATGGGAAAAACCGACCGTGTTCAAATGGAACGGTAGAGGGGAGGAAGTGCTGAAATTTGAACACAGTCGTGGAAGGTCGAGCGCAAAAAGTTTCACTATTGCGGGGAGCCTTAATCGAGTCTGCCGTGAACTACACTGGTTTATAGGAGTGCTTCTTATTTATACTCGCTCTCCAAGGGAATGGCGCGAATAGCATACTATTTGCGGCAGTCCCTTTCACGCTCGTTTAATTAAGAATGGGAAAAACCTTCCGTGACAAGTGAATGGGGCGGGGCGAACAGAAAAACCCTAAGGAAGTTCGTGAAATCATTCAAGGCTGCCATCCCCTGGATCTGCGCCCAAATCAATCAAGAGCATAAAACAAGAAGCGGCCGAAAAGCGCGAGAAACGTTCATGCGCGGGAAGAACCAGGGGATGGCAGCCTGAGCGTCAGTAATCAGACTAGGGAATTAGTATCCCTTTCAGGCTGCCATGGAAAGAGAAACAACGCAACCAACTTCGAACCGGATAGAATGCGGCATGGGCATAAAACAGATGCATGTACTGACTGGGGGAACAATAGTACTAATAAAACCAAAAAGTGAAAGATTTATGATGGCGAACATTGTTTCAAAGGTGAGATATTTTATTCTAACGACTTTCAAACCAGCTGGAAACTGGAAACCGTATAATAAGCTTCAATATTGCTTCCTAAAAATGACTTTCGGCATCGATACAATACGAAGTCAAATGAAGTCAACAATGCTGAAGTCATAACCAAACAACAGACACACAAAAAGTTCATAAACTACTCCTCCACTCAAATATTTGTTAATTTCTTAAATTCCTTAACTTGATTATAAAACAACTATTTAGTTCACCTTGGCCTGTAAAAAAGCAGGACGTGACTAATAAACATATCAGATCATGTACTGATCTGATATGTTTAATATTCTTGTGAAGTCTTCCCTGATAATTCACCCTAAACCTAACCAGTAACATGAGTTATTAGAGCCAATACTAACTGTAAGGCTACCGTAGTACTGCAATATTAATCATTCCTGATATTCACTCTAAACCTAACCAGTAACATGAGTTATTAGAGCTAATACTAACCCTAGTTACTAGAGGTACTTCATACATGTATTTGTAGTTTAAATACAAAATAACCTAGTTAAAACTCAGATTTAACTGAAATATCAGTTAAAATTGAGTTTCAACTGAAATACAATTCTAACTGCAACAGCTACACAAGCCCAAAACGTGCACATAACATTCGGGAGCCGAGGAGAGAATAAAGCAACTGCACAAAATCCGTATTTGTGAGGCACAGCACGTGCACTGACATCCTACATGACGGCTAAATACAAGCCCAAAACGTGCATAATAAGGGGGAGCGACGTGAACTGAGGAACGGGATTCAAACCCAACGAGCAAAAGAATATTTGCAAAAGAATTTTTCTTTAGGTTTAGTGTGTCAAAAATGTTCTTTTTGGTTGACTTTGCAGCGGTAGCGGTAGGAGCGATAAGTGGAACGTCGCTCGATACTAATGAACGTATTTCACCAAGATTTCCGTACCAAGATCTAAACAGGAATTTATTTTGAGCCGGGAAGACCCCACTGACTTATAGAGTGTGCTTCATCGATAGCAATACCCACCAAACATCCACGATAACTCTTATCTAGGAAGAAAGGACTTTCGTAACTTGATTTAAAAGAAGAGAGTAGAGTGCTCCAGAGACAGGCCGCACTGAAACTAAATGTTTTTTGACCTAATGATTTTTTAACTTTTGGTAGTATAAAGTTGTAGTTGCAATTTCTTGTATATCTGGTATGTATGTATGTATGTATAAAAAATTGAATTTTTCTGTGATGTAATGTGGAGCTTTTCCAATTAGGGACTTCTGAACAATCACAAACACTATGGTCTTTTGTATAAACTGTGCCATGTTCTATGACGTCAAGTCGTGACGAGACGGTAAACATTGGGAAAGTACTACATTATCTTTGTTTTTGTAGTATAAAAAACAGTTTTGAGATGCCTCATTGCAGGGTCCCCGAGTGTCAAAATCATGATCAAAATGTAAGCTTTCACAGAGTTCCAATCGAAGCGAAATTGCGAAAGAATTCTGAAATGTGTTTAACGGTAAACCGTAACAATTTCGTTTAGGCTCAAAATAATATGGCTTCAAACTTTCCATTTTTATCAAATTTTGGGCGAGAGAAACAGCAAAGTGTTTTGACAACAGTCAACATCACAAAAGCCATATAGGAAATCCCGCTTGTGGATTTCTTAAATTTCATCATTCACTTTTCTCACAGGTCTCCCTGAGTGGATCAAACACTTTTATTGTAAAGACAAATAAATTGTTTTATTAATAGCATTATTAAATGCATGAATATTAACGTACTGTATAAAATATGTCACGGTGTCAAAATGCTTATACAGGGCTAAACATAACGGCAGGCCAATGGACAATGTCCGGCCAGAATCCGAAGTTGTCCGGTCAAACCTTTGGCTTGCTGTTCATTTCGACGGGTCACATTCTTGGTTTAGGACTGGAAACAAAATTCAGAGAAATAATCTCTTTATGGCTAACATCATTGAGATAGCTGAATATAATTGAAAGGACCAAGTGGGGCATGCTAGCAATATTCCTCGTTTCTCGCTGGTTCTTACAAAATAATAACCTTGGGGTGGCAAGCGATCAATACATGTAGACTAGCTCAATAACTATGGGGTTCCGTAGTTTGTTAATATCTCGGCGAGTTCAAATGCGCAACGTTCATCTAAGTGTGGTGCTAAAAGTCACACCTAGTTCGCCAGTGACACTTGACCTGTATTAGAAAGTATGAATGGGTTCATTTATTTATTTATTCATACTTTGTCGCGTGGGCCTAACCTGGAAGAGCTACCACACCGGCTTGCCGAATCTTATTTAACTTCATTGAAGATTACATTAGTAATTTTCGAGTTTCGGAAGCTATCGTTATGCGCTTATTACCACACACATAGCACTGAGTTGGTGATGGAGGACAGTACCAAGTGTGATCGAAAAAACATCAAGTACCGCTGTATTGGATGCAAGATTGCAATTTGTAATGAATTTTCAGTGGCTTGTTCTGTCGAAACGCCTGATTACTGCGAGGAAAGCTACTACTATGTGATGAGTGTCAGAATGGCGGTGGTAATTCTCGTAAACAAGAGGTTTCTGGACGTTCAAGTGTACCAAAGCCCTCTACATCAAGCCTGACCTCATATTTCAAGATCCAAAGCAAGATACCGGTCACAGCCGAAACTAAAATTGTTGAGCCACAAGATGATTCCAGATCAGGAAAATTGGTGCAAAAATCTCTGACTACTTCAACATCTACGTCTGTGAAGAAATCTCGCAACTTATCAGCGGCAACAGCTAATCGTTCGAAGTCAACAGTCTTGGCTCAACACATGGCAAATGAATGGCTTATAATAAATGTTGACAAGGCTGCTAACGTGACAAGTTTAAATTGCTCTGTTTGTAAAACTTTCCCCCTGCTTGGGCTTTTACTGGTTCTACTAACTTGAGGTTGAGCAATGCTGAAGATCATGTGCGTGAAGAACCTCATAAAAGGGCGATGGATTTCCACTTGAAGGAAGAGAAAGAGCAGCAAATGAAGATCGTCAAGAACTTATCACAACTGGGATTATGAACATGCAAGAAAGTGATCGTGTGAAGACAAAAATCAAATTTGAGGTGGCCTACTTTGTAGCCAAATCAGAATTACCACTGATTTCATACCCCAAACTTCTGAAGCTAGAGGAAAAGCATGGTGTAGAGATAGGCAACTCATATCGCAAAAATATGAGTTGCAACATTTTTATCAATCATATTAGCGAAGAATTAGGTAGAAATCTCACATGCAAAATTTTACAGGGTTCTTACAGATGGCTCGGAGGACGGTTCAATCTCCGAGAAAGAAGCTGTCTTTGTTCAATATTTAAACACCAATCCTCCCAGACAGGACACTGTTCAAGTAGTGACTTCTTTTCTAAGTTTGGTCGATATGAAGAACGAATCGAGCATCTGGTAAATACATTTCTTGTTTATCATTAGACATAATTTAACACAATTGATTAAGCTTAGTAAACAAATGTATTCTATAGAGAATCGTTGTGACGTACATTAGTGGCTGATTTTAGAAATCTTGAAACCGTACAATTTGAATACAAAGACAGCAGGCTAAATTGATTTTGTTAATTAATTATTTCAGGGACCCGTTGGATAACTCACAAAATCAACGCCTTGCAGATGCTTGTTGATATGTATGGTGTATACATTCAGCACTTACAAAACATGTCTGAGGATAAGACCTTCAAGGATGGCTACGAAAGTGGCAACAGGCACGGATACCACTACTATTGTGCCTGTTCATTGAAATCTTGAGCTTGATACAGTGTTCTCTATATTACGCATTATAAAATAACTAAGTTAAAGCACGCGATCTGATTGGCTGTGGCGTGTGCTTTATCACAGCACACAGCACCCGTGAAACGAGGTTCATCTTTCACACTGAACATGGATAGTGAACTGTCAAATTTTAACTTCAATTTTGAGTTAGCTGTTGCTGATGAGGAATCTCTCGAAATAATTCAGAGTGCTCCTGCTGAAGCCGAGGGACAAGTTATGTCTTCTCGCTTTTCAACACTCAGTCAAAACGACAGAGACAAATGGAAAGCCAGTCGAAGTCGACAAAATGGGCGGTAACTCTTTTTAAAGGTATATAATTAATACAAAACAAACAGTAACCTTCTTATATGATTTAAAACTACATAGGCTCGAATTTTGGCAAAAATTAAAGCCAATCGATCGGCTAGCTTGAACAGTTTCTTCCTTTGTCATCTGACATCTTACTCAATATTTTTCGTGAAAAACGCTCTAATAGCGCTGAAACGCCGTCACAACATTAAAAGTAGTACTAAAAAGTTGTAATATTTACAGAAGAATGATTTAAAGCCACATACATTTACTGTAAATATGCAAATAAACTGGCCTTCACAGATAATGAACTTGGGCTTCCTGTGATAAAACAAAATCAATAATATATTTGAGAAATCGAAAGTGTTTCAGGCCCTTTTTAAAACACGTACAACGACAATATTGACTAGATTCTTATACCATATATCCGCTATGGATTAGTGTTGATAAAAAGTGGCCCACCAACACTAAAACGTATGCGCATGCGCGTCAGTCGCTTATGGTCCTAACAAGCCAGTAGATGACCGAAAAGTCATTTGAGCGAATGCAGATGATCATTTTAGACAAAATTACGAACGGTATGCGAAAGCTTATTTGCCCTGTTAGGCGCATCTCAAATTCTCCCACATGTTTTCCTTCTATATATAGTACTTCAACAGTATATGTATCAGGTATGTTGGCATCTCGTCTACCTGAACCGCAGACATTGAAAATTCAAATTTGAAAGAACTTCCAGTCTAACACCGAACGTTGATCGTTTAGATATCAATATTCAATATTCAATTTCGGTTTGTTGAAATGTTTCATGCTGGTACCCCTGCCAAAGTTAAGGAACACATAACAAACAATATGGCTGGAGAGGAGGGACACATACGCATACTTATATCTACAGATGGCTTTGGTATGGAAGTCAACTGTAAACAATCTTCCTCACTTGACTTGGATTCTTTGAGGATATGGACACCAGGTGATCTCGACTCGAAGCGCGCAAATGATTATTTGTCAAAATCAAGTTTCTTACGGCAATCAAAATGGCGGTTCGGGTCTAACTGAGACAGCAATGATTTTGTTTACTTTAATTGCATGTGTGCTTTGTTTTTATTTATTTTAATTGCCAATAGAGCAAGATAAAGCTTTTGTGGTCCAAGTAACATAGAATACTTCAATGTAAGTTATGTTAAAGACGTATTTTGAGAGGGTCAACTTGAGATGTATTAAATCGGATAAACGATGATAGAAACCCCGGCAAAATATTTTGACAATTCCATTAGAAGGATAAACGAGACTCTAAATCGTATGATAAAACTTTCACTTGTTTTTGTAAAATGCAGTCGCCATTTTGAAATTTTTCATGGAATTTGGAGATGAGACAAAAATGCTTCTGATTGGCTAATACCAACCAGAAGTGCGAGGGCGAGATCACCTGGACAAGGGTTATTTCAAAAATAACCATGACATCTACATGGGTATCTCCCATCTGCATTATAATCTTGTTCTTGTTCATGTTCCAAATGTTGCACAGACTGTTCTATATCATTATTCCTGTCTTTATCAATAACAAATAAATCAACGACATTTGAGGTTTCTTCTGGGGCATCATGTCCATTGAACAACATGTTGGCTGTTGGTTTCTCATCATCTAATGTTCTCATTCCAAGAACTTTCATTGCCCTAGGAAGTACTCGTGACTCAACTTCGATTAGGAAAAACCTTTGACAAGCATTAGCTGCTGCAGTGACATTCCTCCTATTAATTAGGTTACTGTCACTGTACACTTGTCAGCAGCAGAAGAAATGTTGTATAAGTTGAAAAAAGCAACCTAGATTAAAGATGTTCCACATATTTGTAACATGCTGTAAGTAATAAACATATTCTTGGCAAGCCTTGAACTATAAAATACAGAAATCTACAATTTTTGTGCTCCATAATTTTCAGTTGTTTTCACTAATGCAGTCTACAGTACATGACAGCAAATACATGTATATGATATATGTTTTAAATATGTACAACACCTCCAAAAACTTGTTTTCAGCATGCCAGTCTGCTATTTTAAAATGCAGTTCTTCTAGTATATATTCTGGGGTAAAACCCTTGGACAACGACACATGACCATTAACTTCAGGTTCCACGCTCAGCTGGTCTCCCACAACTCCTTATTACTGTCAATTCCAGTAAATGGAACATATTCATGAAGTGATTTCAATATCTTTAATATGCCATCTGCATCATTTTCACTTTCATGTATAATCTAATGAAGAATGTCTGAAATGAAATGTTAAGCATTGATATAAAATACAGAGTGGTATATTATGAACATATCTATATGTAGTAGTAAGGTACCAGTTTTAATCATTTAATTGTATACATTTTAAGTTGTGTATTAAATCAACATTTATATCAGATATCAATAACTTGGTGTACTTACTGTTTCAGTTCTATTTTTCACTTCATTTCTGTATTGATGTGATATGTGGGGTATAGTGGCATCTAAGAAGAAATTCAGACATGGTATATTAGTAGCAATAATTCGCTCTACTAAGGTTATGTAATTTTCTCTCTGCTTCGCATTATCCTGTGGACTTGAATTTAAATGATTTACAACAAGGTGCCATATAAAGAAAATTACAATGTATGATTGTCCCATAGTGAGAACCACAATATGGTCTTATAACCATGAAATAAAATTATGAATATATTATAAATACAGGAGTAGTACATTTTTATATAATTTCATGTAACTAGGGTTCTGTAAATGTTCTTGAATACTTTTTTGGTTGTGTGAGAAGATACATATAGGAAATAATGCCAAAGAGGAAAAGGGAAGGGAGGACTGTTCAATTATTTACTATTCTTATCTGTCTTTTGCAGACAACTTGGATTTATTTTTGAACAAAATCACTTTTCCATGCTGCATTGGTTATTTGGTTGGTATGTACCTCGAACAAGCATTTTTCTAAGTGATTCAAGGTTTGAGGGAGCTTTCTCTCAACAATTTTTGACGGCCATTTCACTTTCACAGTTACATCTATATTTGTTTTGGAGGTCTCTGCCTTTCCTGGATTTTCTCGTTGCTGGTGCAGTTCATCTTTCTATTCGAGAGAATCGGTGAAACAGGACAAAAAGGTACTTTTGTCAGTGTACAGATAGGAGTCAAAATCTCAACAGTTTGGAGTACAGCATACTTTTTTAGGTGTTGAAACTGATGCACAATCCTCAGCTGATTTTCTCTTCTCTCAACAAACATTGATATTAACTCGAGTAAGACTGGTGCGAATTCTTAGCCAATCACTATTCGTGTAAGAATCGCTTTGTGCTATGGCCAATCCACATCAACTATAGATAAAAAAAACTATTTTGTTGGGGGTCTGGAACACGATATCTGTCGCTGCTTTGCAGACGGACGCGACGCAGGCTAAAACAACATGTGTAGTACCTATAAAAGTACGATACATTACTGTATAAAACAAATTGGCTTTTGAATAATAACTTTTTTCAATAAATGTTCTGTTCTTTTTTTTTCTCTATTCATTCCAGCTCAAGAAGTCCAAAGTTACTGCCATCTAAAGTTGAATTCCAGTCTCTTATGGCCATCAATTAATTGCAGATAAGCTGCAAATTCTTCAATGTTATTGGTGCAACAGGTAGCAATAATTCATCGGGCAGAATGCCGCGACATTTCCCGGCATTCAATTCGGCTAACAGCGCCAATTTTGAATTTTCCACGTCAATGCTTTCACCAAAATACAAAG
>JAUPMF010003283.1:0-11136 GCA_031471435.1 Stomphia didemon | reverse complement strand
TTAGCTTTGTAGATTTGTCAATAATTATTAATAAACTAAATATTACTAAGAAGATAAAGCAAATACATTTCTTTTTTGGGGGGGGAGGAAATTCCCTGGGGAGGGCAAAATTTCCTAGGAAATTTTCCCCCGGGGGAGGGGAGGAGGAAATTCCCTGGGAGGGAAAATTCCCTGTGACACCGGTTTATTGAAGGTCCGGTATAGAGGGGTTTCACTGTACATGTAACAATTTAAAAGAATTGTTCTTGTATTTCTATTTTATTTTCGAATTAATTTTTGTTTTCTATAAGATCGTGCTTTTCTAAAAGTTGCTTTTATCTTATAATTTAGCTTATCGATGTTTGGTGCAGGGGATTATTGTCATTGCTCAGGTAATGTGACGGGAGCTAGCGATAACTGTAGCGATAGTATCACCCGAAGCTCTCAGTTCAGTTCAGGCGGCAAAGCATGGACTCGTTTCAAGGGTTTTCATGCCAATGTGTATTCTCTTGAAAGGGTTGTAAGTAAATCAAAACAATGCTCAAGGCCATGACAAGGCTAGCAAACAAGCAGGGTAGAAATTATGGTGGTTTTCTGTAAGATATAATATACAATACGTGAATAAAATTTAGAAGTATCTTCAAAGCATTATAATGTTTTTAATGCCAATTTGAAATCCTGCAACTCAATGATCAAATAGAAATAATTTAATAAATAAAACTATCATCTATAATCTATCGTAACTGAATGTCGCTTTATATAAAATTATTTTCAGTCCCACTAATCTACTATCAAACTATCCATCACTAGAAGACCCTGCAAACAAAGGTTCGACCAAGCTAAAGTCAAAGAGGAAGGAAGCTATGCCAGGTTGATCCCAGTAAGATAACATACTGTGTATATATATATATTTCTTCTGCCAACTCGCCAAATATTGACTTCCCTTAGGCCTCAAACGCCGCTCTTCATATCCTGAGCCTGTGAGCTTACAGTATTAGTACTAATGGATTTATTGTTAATTATAACCGACAGATCTGCTCAGTTCAAAACACTTTACTGAGAAAGTGATATGCTTAGGTTGCGAGAGCACGAAGTCGGTGACTCAGTAAAACCCACCACAACATCGTATTTTTGTAATCAGTATATTTGTTTTATATACTTTGGTTTTCCATTTCAAGCGGTCTCTTTTATTCGGTTAGTTCTTTTTTACTGTTTTGCTATTGTATACATATCTACTGTCTAGTGTGGGTAAACATGTTTTGGCTAAATAACAAGATTAACCTGATATGAACAGGAAACCTACAGAAGCTTATCTTTTTTCAAATCCCTACGGCGCTATTGAAATCCTGATCCGACATATTTCTTTGTCAATCACGATGAGAACGCAAGTTCTCGAGCAGTTTATCGATATGTACTAATCAAAATGCACCTATATATTCTAGGAAACACAGCTTTTGGCAGTGTAAGGCTTACAGCAAGGTTCTCGCGTAAACAACCATGGCATAGTGTCATGAAGAACATGTTTTGGTCAGGCACGAGTTGAATACAAAGCACGTACCATCAGATTATAGAATTTGTTTGGCTTACTCGTGGTTTTATTATCATTATTATTTTATGACGTTATTGTCACTTATTAGCCATAACAATACTGAGCCAAAATGAATGGAAAACACAATGAAAAACTCTCCACTGATTACGAGAAGCCGGTGATGTATAACTAGTACAAGCACTTGAGTTGAGCTTTTTCAATTAACCAACATGATAATGGCGTGAGGTCAGGTCTGTGACGCAGGACCCAAGTAAGGCATTGAGTTGTTTAAACTACAGTCATATCCACAGAATATCTACATCACTATTCAGCTATATAACTATCAAACTTTCGACTTTTAATTTATCCAACTGACATGTTTATGTATTTTAGTGTTATACCCACCGAATACTGATATGTCATTCAGTACGGAGGCAGATTACAATCTTAAGCCGGCAGGGCGTACTACAAATACCAAGTGATCAAAATAAAATGTTTAAAGATGACACTGATTTCTGACATTTTTGCCGTTTGCCCTACAAGTCGTCAAAAATATATAGAGATCTGAAACTAAAGTTTGATTGTCTTTTCGATCTCACAAATAGCGTTCAAACTTGTAGGTGCCTTGAGGTAACTGGCCACAGAATTCCTGTAAGGCGTTGTTCAATTAGCTAGACTATCGCTGCTTGTTAGATAATGCGAGATATATAATTCATGCACAGCTATAGTTAATCAAAAACTGTTCCAAGCTACGAAGATCATCTTACAGGTTTAAACATATATATATATATCAAAAAGTCTCTTTTGAATTAACGGATAATCTTTAGCAGATACTGAGGATAAAGCTGAGTGCTCGTAAGCACGGAGAGATATTGTCTGGGTTTAGTTCTGGGTTTTAGGACACTCTGTGGAGAGCTCGCTATATTTCAGTTTTGTTTTCTCTCTTTTTTTGATCATTGCAAAGAAATCCCGGAACTACTTTGATTGAAAAAAACAGCCGGAAAGACGCGTTGGATTCCAGCGGCGAAACCTGTGGTTGTTGTATGAGCGCGTGGGAATGAAATGGAAGGCTCAAACAACGGAAAGAACATTCTATATAATTATAGAGAACTGCAAGCCATTTGCCTAATATGGCATATCTATATAATTATATCAGTAGAACTGAATATTATGGGGCTCACAGCATTCTATATAATTATAGAAAACTACAAGCCACTTGCCTAATATAGCATATCTATATCAGTAGGTCTGAATATTATGGGGCTCACAGCATTCTATATAATTATAAAGGTTATTAAATATACAAAAAGCTGCATATTTTGATAAGTCCGTAGGATAACAAAAAAAAAAAAAAATAATATAAGAAATGTTCTGTTCTGTTGTACGTGTGTGTGCTTCACCGTGTAGAATGCTCATAGATTTGCACTCGTTTTGGTTTGTATTTGTACTCAAAAGCGAGCGGTCTCGTTATCATTAATACAGTAGAAACCCGCGAGTAAGAACCTAAAAATTAAAAACCTGTTAGCCTAAAATTTGTCATTTAGACTTCCCTATGAACAAGAACCTATTTAGCCTAGAAAATGAAAAACAGGTTCTTATTTTCTAAAATCATACTAGTGATCAAGAACACTGTTTGGAGAAATATGAGCTTGCCATTGCTGTGCAAATAAAACTACAAATTTATTGATAAAAAAATAAAGTGCAAGAGGTTAATATTTTTGATGATTGAAAAATAGGCTGATTACCATTTTGTTTTGTAGCTGGGTTTTATTTGTTTTTCCACAGAAATAAGAACCTATTTAAGAACCTAAATAGCCTAAAATTGTGTTAACTACCATTTAAATAAGAACCTGTTTAGGCTAACTCCAACAAATGTGTGTTGTTACTCGCGGGTTTCTACTGTAGCACACAGTGTTTGTCACCACACTGACTAGAGTGAAGTGAAATTAGATTATAGTGATGGCTTTCAAGATCCAATCATACATACGAAACGTTTGCGCCTTTTGATTGACCCGGCTGTCGATGCATCGCGTCGTGATGGTGTTGCTAGTAATGTCCTGTTTACTCGGACTTCCATATAGCCGCCATGTTTGGTATAGGTAATCATACGGTTTCGAGTTCAATTTGAGATTAATTTGCACAAGCTAGTGTAATTTCAAAAAGCTGAAATTGCAAGAGCCGTCTTCGGCGAGTGTAAATTAATCTCAAATTGAACGAGAAGCCGTATGATTACCTATTAATAATATACATGAAAAAAATGTCATTTTCAATTTTTGAAAAAAAATGTCGTAACAAAATTTTCAAAAAATAAATTTCAAAAACAATTAACGAGAACTCGTATAAATACTTATTTGTTTTTGCTTTTTTTGTTTTGTAATTACAGATTTTTGCACTGGTATTACACTTTTTGCACTGGTGTTACACTTGAATTGCACTGCTCTTGGTAATCATATGGCTTTGGGTACAATTTGCGATTAATCAGATCAAAACGAGTGTGTTTTTTCAGGTCCAATAAAAGAAGCACACACAGAACTCAAACTGTCACAGTAATCGTAGATTGGACGTGCAAATCATTTGGTTTTCATTTAGTAATGTGTATGAACAAATTTAGTGAGTGTCTACCGCAGCCTTGTTATGTATTCAATCAAGAAGCCATATATATGTCGCTATTGCGACTTACAGACCAACTGTTTCTATGTTTTTCAAAATAAACATTTTGTACTGTATTTCCTTGAGATCGCACTGCTCTTAGTCAATGAGAACCGGCTATTATACCTATATTATGGACTGTACACAGTTAGTGGGTGTTCGTTGTCTTTGTAAGCCGAGAGTCCCTAGCTCACACTTTTCGATGGTCTTTACAGCTGGCATGGTGTACGGCGTTTTTCCAGTACATCTCATGATACCCCGGCACTTTGATCTCGGGATGTTATCCATTATTTCCATCCAGGATGAAGAAAAAATTATACATATATTTAGTTGAGAGATTATTTCAAATGGACGGCGAAGTTCTTTATTCACTTGTTTCACTGTTTATTCACGAATATTTCTTGTCAAAATGGGACAGAAATTATGTCGGAGTTTGACGGCCACAATCAATTAGCATAATCAGTTAAGCCGTTTCAGAGCAGATGCTGGCAAACTGCGTCATGTACTTGGAAATTTAGTCCGATTCGAGCCGGCATATGTGGTATTTCCTATAGAGGAAGTAGGATTTTTGTAAAGAGAATTGATCTGTTTTGTCTTGACAATATCGTGTGCCGCGCGCGCTCAAAATCAAAATCGTTGGTGCTTATTACAGGATATAGGAGAAATATAAATATTGGACGGAGTGACATTGTGATGGCCGTGGTGCTGAAATTACAGTTTCTTGTCTTGATGTTCGTCATAGTCAAAGGTACAGTCGCTGCCTGTCCGATGGTATGTCATTGCAACGCGAGAGATGGATACCATAACATATCCCTGGCACTGGTGAGAGCATCTTGCCAACACTTACGAATCACCGACATCCCACAGACCTTACCAACAAACCTGGGGACTTTGATCTTCAAGTCGAATTCCCTCAAAACCCTAAAGATATCATCACTTCGAAAGTTCCCTTATCTGAAGAGGTTAAATCTTATGAACAATGGACTGCAGCAAATCGAAATTGGTTCCTTTAAAAGACAGCGTTTTCTGCAGAATTTAGTTTTGCAGAGTAATGAGCTGATGAATCTCACAGCCGGGATATTCCAAGGCCTGACTTCTCTTGAAATACTGAGTCTACAGGAGAACAGCATCAGAAACCTTCCCCGCGGCGTATTCAGGTTTCTCAGCTCTCTGCGCGTGTTGAGATTACACGATAATGACCTGGGTGACTTGGTTGATGGTGTTTTTGATGGCCTGGATTTCCTGGTTGAGCTTCACTTAGGTGACTGTCGCATTAAGATACTGAATGGCGGGACTTTCGGTAATCTTATGTCACTAGCCACCATAGACCTGAGTTATAACGCTATTGTTCACATCCATCCCGATACTTTTAGCTGCGCACCAGCCTTGGAAACGCTTCATCTCAATAGAAACAATCTGACAGACGTTCCCAAGCTCGTTCTGCAAAAAGTAAGGTTTTTAAAAGATTTGGATCTCAGTGAGAATCCTATTAGCCACATTCCCTCCAGATCGTTTGCACGGAATAAAAATTTAGAGATACTTAACGTCAGCTTCTGCAATCTTCGTGATCTGCAAGAAGGAGCATTTGAAGGTCTCAAGAAAATGCGCAAGCTGTCGCTCAAGGCGAACCCATTTGAATGTGACTGTCGATTGACGTGGCTGAGCAATCTGCTGACAGCAAATGGTAGCCGCGCTTTCTTCGACAAGCCTCATCAGATCGAATGCAAAACTCCGTCTTTATTGTCAGGGGAAAAACTGATGGACGTGAAGCGGTCAGACCTTACATGCGCCTGCAGTACGTGCCAACAACATGCACGCTGCAACAGCGACGAAGACCACTGCACGTGTAACCATGGAACATTTTACCAGTCATGTGACCAAATTTGTCACTCTCCCACACCGAATATCGGCCAAGAGAAGTACATGTGTCATTACCACATGGGGCATTGTCTGTGTACAAACAGAACGGCTCATCGGTCGAAGCAATGTGACTTCCAAATCACGCAGGAAACATGTAGTACAAACGCTAAGCTGATGAAAATCGACCGTATATTGGAATGCGTTTGCAATAAAGGGTTTAGTGGAAATGGAGTGAACTGCTCAGATGTGAACGAGTGCGAGTCTCGTACTCACAATTGTATCTACTCCAAATCAATATGCATCAACACTATTGGGGGCTACATGTGTGATTGTTACCATGGCTACAAAAAGAGTGTACCCATTAATCTACCGATGATACCGGTCAAGTGCATCGACATCAATGAATGTAGAAACACATCGATCTGCGGTGCGCATGCGTATTGCTCCAACAAACAAGGTAAATGTCGAATATTCAATATAAACGTTTTTGGACAGCTGCCAATCTCTAGGGAAGCATATAAATTTTTATTTGTTTGGTTATTAAAAAAACGATTGAAATACTGATCAACCCCTTGCTGATAACAAACCATTACGATAATGAGAAAGACGTCAGTCAAACAACAGCCCGGCAAGTGGTCTGCGTTTATTTGAAATTGATAAATATCTTCCTGATGTTCTTTAAAAAGAAATGCTTTCCCTCCCCACGGGATAAAAATTTCATCACAATACTTGTAATAAGAGAAATTTAAATTTATATAATTCTACCATGAATATTTATTGATATATAAGTATAGCATGATAACCACCAAACCTGTATAAACTGACCCAGTTGACCGTTGAACATCTACGTCGGTTTGATCGGCAGGTTCTTTCGAATGTCTTTGCAATTCGCCCGGCTCACACTTCCTTGGCAACAGTTGTCAACCAGGGCCGTTGCCTCTGCGCATAGTGACGCTAGCAATCAATGCCACCGCTTGCTTGGTCCAGTGGTCTGTTCTGGGCAACACGCGCGTGGTTCAAGCATTTAGAATCCTTTACTTGGCATTCGGGTCGCTGAGCCCTGCCTGGACGAGAGGCCCGCTAAGCTACCCGCCTAACACCACCCATGCTGTTCTGGACAATCTTCTCCCAGACACCACGTATAGCATTCAAATTGAAATTATTTTGATTTATAACTCAACGGTCAAAAGCGAGGTTCAAATGTTCTCTACTCCAGCCGAGCGATCTCCACAGACGAGTTTTTCCGCAGAACAGAACAATGACGTCATCACTGTTAGCGCGGCTATTGGTGCTGTGGTTGCCATGGCGATCGCAGTCGCGTTGTTGGTGTATTGCTGGAACAAGAGGAAACCAAGAAACGAAGGCAGAGAGCATAGGAGACCGCCCTACTTACAAGATCTTATTGAGTTGAGAATGCTCAACCGGGACGTGTTGTCAGAGGTGCCAGAAGGAACGTCTAACGTGAAGGCATTTCACGACGGCGATCAACATGGAATTGCAGGTATGCAAATAGGAAATACAGAATTTCATAAAACAAATATTTATTTACGACTTTATGACACATTTAATTTGAATCGGGTTTTATTTTGTATTATCATATCACATATATTTATTTGTATATTCATGATGACAATGAACCACAATGCGAATAACCGTTCCTTATAGACTGTGACATGAATAAGGCTAACTAGACCTTTACTATCATACAGCTCGCGTGGACGTCTGGGAAATATCACGTGACAGATTGACAATTGGTACGAAGATTGGAGAAGGCCAGTTTGGAATTGTGCTGCACGGAGCTCTAGCGACCAGTGAGTGACGCGCGTAAACCCCAACTGACCAATCACATTGCTTTGTTACGATATGGTGACACTCAAATGGCTTGAAGCTAAACCAATCAGAACGCGCGTAAACCCCAATACGACACGGACTCTACTAACACCGAGCAATAATAATGTGACAATCAATGTAAAATGCTGATACAATCCGCTATAATTTTAACAAGATTATATGATGCAGCTATTAAATGATTCGCTAGCTTGACATGTATTTATACCAGGTGAAGGGCCAATGAAAGTCGCTGTTAAAACCATCAAAGGCGCTGATCGATCCGAAATGAAGGACTTTCTGCTGGAAATGGAGATGATGAAGGAGATAGGACATCACCCTAACGTGGTGAGCCTACTGGGCGTGGCATCCACAGGAACCCCGCTCTACATTATCGCCGAATACATTGATGGTGGCAACCTGCTCGATTTACTCAGATCCAGTCGATCTTCAGATAACAGGTATGACAGGTGTATAACAGGTAGTGAGAAAACAAACCCGTCATTATAAAAGCCAGTAGGGCTGACTGTTGTTTTGATTGTTTCCATAGTTACGCAAACATCTCCTCCACGTTGAATTCACGGGATTTGCTGGTAATTGCGCTGGACGTCAGCCGAGGAATGAGTCATATAGCATCGAGAAAGCTGGTACATCGCGATCTGGCTGCCAGGAATGTTCTCATGACCAGTGACATGGTCGCTAAGATAGCTGACTTTGGCCTCACGCGAGACATCTACTGCGAGGGTATCTATGTGAAGACGGGTGGAGGTCGCTTGCCGATTAAGTGGATGGCTCCTGATGCCATCAAGGATCAGACGTACACCATTAAATCTGATGTTTGGTCGTTTGGGGTTCTGTTATGGGAGATCGTGACACTCGGTAGCCCACCATACCCCGGCATCCCCGTCAACGTACTACTGGAGAAGTTGTTGTACGGCTATCGTATGCCACAGCCCGAACACTGCTCGGACGAGGTATACAGCATTATGCAGGAGTGCTGGAGTAAGGAACCATCGCAGAGGCCTGACTTTCAAGAGCTGTGTGAAATGTTGTCCATGCTGCTGTCGGAAGAAGGTCGTAACTACATAAACATTATAGGATTAGCTGTCGATGAGATTGTAGGGAATGCTGCTGCTAGTGACGAGGAGACCAGTTAGGGATATTTATTGTCATCTTCCATCAATTCACTAGTGAATGAACCGAGCAATTACTGCTCTATCAAATCACCATATCAACGCCATTAGCACCACCATGCACCTCTACCATAGTCCACGTTGCCTATCACCATCGTCATCATTAGTACAACTAGCTATAGAACTCAGTACAATCACCACCATCACTATCATCATCATCATCGTTACCAATTTCTGATTTCAACTCACATTTTTTCTTACTACCATGTAGCCAGTAGCATCTTATAATTGAAATGACTCACTATAAAGAAGAGAAGAACCAGCAAGTACTCACTAATAATCTAGCTATCTAACGAGTTAGTTAGTCTGTGGGTAATTCTAGCCTGTTTGGTCATATATAAATCAATAAATAGATTCCCGAGTGTAAATAACACCAATTTGCTATAATCTTTGTACGTTTAATCAGTTTTAAATTCAGATTTAGAATCCTGTAAGATGCAAAAACAATATGACTATAACAACGAATGACTTATTCCGTGAAAAAGGTTTCTATTACGACCATTCCTGATATTCCACGTTTACCCAGAACCCTTTGCAGGCTGCCGTCTCGTTGTTTACAGTCCACTGCTTGGCAATATTTACGATCGATATTCGCAACAGTTCTTCAAAGTCCGTGTGAAAAACGTTTTGTTAGCCTTCTGGACATCTCCTACCTCAAGGTAAGTAAGGTCCCCTTCATATTCTCCATATTGCTCGAGGTATCAAGGTTTGAAATAAACGGACGCTATGCGGAGTACGATAACTGCGATAGTACTGACGCGACTATATTAACTCGCTAGAGGGCGTTAAATAGCTCTGATTATACCATATTAGCAGTAGAATACCTAGATCTCCGTTCCTTATATTAATCTTGATTCTAAAATGATTTAGCAAGATGTAAGTTCACTTAGACTTTTGAGTTTCCGATACGCAGTGGTGGAATGCAATATATTTAATTGTGACATTTTTGTGGTTTTAATACTCGTTGAATCAGTTTGTACTGATGTATCAAGAATAGAGGTTTCCCTGTAGGATCCAACCGAGATGTGATATGAGATTAAAATCATCTCATATGGAGTAGTTAATCTCAAGATGTTTGTATGGAGTTGTCATCGTTATGTGCGATATGTGCTGATATAATCCATGGCGTCGCGAGGGACGGATTTCTATCTTAGCGCAACATGGTATTATTATTTCGAATCAGCTGCAATGTTTGACAAAATATCACTTCCATTATCTTCTCCAATCATTTATAAAGCATTCGAAGAGTTATAAAGGAATTTTCGCCCAATAATGCTCTATCTCTACTACATCCTTTAGCACCGTATTAAACCGTTGGAAAACACTCAGACCACAATAAAACAGATTAGACAATAATTTCCAATGTTTATTTTAGAAATGAGATAAAGTTCGAAGCTAAATACTGTATGTTTTGGAATGCATCGTTTATCGCATATATTAGTAGTCCATCACACCCAATAATGGCTTTATGCCGTTTAGAGGTATTCAGGAGTTGCTTGAATATTGGCACACGTACAACATCTATCCAATCATTACCATAATTGGTTTGGTATCTCTACCGTGAAGGCTTCATTGTTGGACATACACAGGGCTACTGTGAAACAATTATAATTATTTTTTTACATACAGAAGCACTAGCTACAGGAGCACTAGCTACCCTACATCCCCATGGCTCGCGACAAGATAGAAACCTCTGAGGTAGACTGGGCTAATTTACAAGACCCAACTAAAGTTGTGTACACTATTGGTATCTATGGTTGGAGGAAAAGATGTCTGTATTTTTTGGTTTTTCTCATCATGATTTTAGCTGTCATCAATTTGTCTCTTACAATATGGATCATGCAGGTGATGGAATTCAACTCTGTAAGTATATATATAGCACACAACCTATAGCTGCATGGCTACAAATCTATTTTTCTACAAGTTCTAGTTCTAGTTCAGGAATGTTTTATACTTGCATTTTATATGGGCAAGATAAGGTCTATATTTTCTATATGTATACTAGATTAATCTGTAGGTGTAAATCTCTACTGTCGGCAAAGTGCTCGATACAATAAATTGTAGAGCGTAATATGATTGTAAAAAGATTAAAGACGAGAC
>JAUPMF010003272.1:0-11138 GCA_031471435.1 Stomphia didemon | reverse complement strand
GGTGGCCGTTATACCGGGGTGGCCGTTATACCGGGGTGGCCGTTATACCGGGGTGGCCGTTAGGCGGGGTTTCATTGTATACCCACTGCTTTTTTATGTCATGTTAGTCGACCTTTTTCTAAGTTTAGCTTTAATGGTGCTCTAACCACACGTACACGTGCGTGACTTACGCAAAATGTGTCACTACAGCAATAATCCTTGTATCGCGACCTTCGGTTGGATTTTGTTTTTCTGAACAGCCAATCATATCGGGACGAGGCTGAGCGAGCGTTTTCATTGGCTGATTTGAATAAGCCCCGCCTCTAACCTAAAATCCAACTGAAGTTTGCAAATGAAATGTCGCTGTCGCTGTAATGACACGTTTTGCGTTAGTTAGTCTGTTTTAAGTTTTTTAATTAAGTTTGCCTTTTCAATTCAGATTAAAAAGGTTGGTACTTTTGTTATTCTGGGTAAGGTACAAGTTAGAGACTGTAAAAGATAAACATCACGTGCACTATCTCAGAAAGTTGTGCAGTGTTTTTTCCTGATTTGATTAGTACATGTTTGTTGCGGCAAAACTATTTGTAAATGTTATGTTGTGGTTAAAAAAATGTATTTCGGTTCGACATTTTCAACCCAGTTTGATTTTAATTTTCTTTGTTATATATCATCTAAAACAAAAGAAAATCAAATCAAACTAGTTGAAAATGTTTTTAACAGAAATTATATTAAACAGTTCTTACTTTGATACGGCTTTGTCTTATCCAAAACACTGTAAAAAAATTGTATTCAGATAACAAAAATATTTATATTTTTCACATAATCTTAAAAATATTGCATGCAGTGAATGAGAGGAGTGAAGGAAACGCCCGATGATCCTATCAGCAATACCATAAACAGCGCGAAGGAAATGAAGGTATTATAGCCACACTCTGTGATAAGCCTTTAATCTAATCATTCAGCTACTTATCGTAGCGATACTTGTAATACGATGCGATAATAGATACTATTACTTACCATCGTTACCATCGCTACCATCGCTACCGCAAACTGATGGACTGACAGGAACACTACACTTAATAGATTATGCTCACGACTCTTCATTAAAACATTTGGTTCACTGAAAAGCTGTGTAGAATTTTTTTTTGAAATATATAACTTTGAATTGGCTGTATTTAATGAGTCTATACCTGAATGATCAACCTTTTTTTCTATGGAGCTCAATAAAAGATGAAGAAAATCGTAGAAGAAAATTACGATTTGTCTTCATGTCCTTGCTAACCTGCAGACCACCGCATGCTAAAATAAGAGTATAGATTAAAGTGGCAAGCAAGCGAAGGAAGATTTTTGTCTGTTTAGCTGTCCCACTTGTACGAAGTGGTTAGACTAATCCGTCTGTTTGCATTTAAACCTACTCAAGTTCCTCTAAAGTGGGCATGTCTTTTAATTATTATGTGCCGGAAGTATTCAAATATGAAATGGTTGATCGGTTGCCCTTGCCCTTTTGTGTATCTTGTGTGTCGAGTTGATTGTTACTTTTAATCACAACAAAAAAGTATCACAATTACATCAGTTCTGATTTACGATTTATATTACCCTGCTAGCGCTAGCCGCAGAAGCTCCTTTTACTTCCTCTTTTCTGATATTTGGGAAGCAATGCAAATGTCAGAAAAAAGGAGCAAAAGGAGCCTC
Organism: Stomphia didemon; assembly: GCA_031471435.1. Taxonomy (NCBI): domain Eukaryota; kingdom Metazoa; phylum Cnidaria; class Anthozoa; order Actiniaria; family Actinostolidae; genus Stomphia; species Stomphia didemon. The sequence continues at coordinate 9,467 of JAUPMF010003272.1, read as the reverse complement.
TGCTAGCAGGGTAGAAGAGATACATGGACATCGACTAATCTCAAGCCCAAGTCTGATAAGATGTTCAGTCGGTTATAATCATGCAAAACTAAAAATATCAAATCGTGTAATCCCCATAGACAAAGTAAAGGTTTTACCAAAAATATACAAATCATAATTTACAAGGAACGTAATATATATTGGAACGTGAATGACCTCGTTAGCAAGTAATAAGTACGCGCAACTCAGTGTATAAATACTGAATAATTTTACTTCTATATCTTTGTTTAAACATTTTCAGCATTCAGCATGCACACAATATAGATATACAAATTTCACATTATATTTAATAGTACCGAATGTAGAAAATAAGAACATAACAATGCATTAGCTTTATGATCAGTGAAGACTAGTTGCTTTATTTATTTCACTCTGACCTAATTATAACCACTGCCATAACGTCTCAGCTACAATTTAGCTTTACGCACATCAGTTAACTTTTTTTAAGATTTCAATAAGTCCATATCATATCCAAGCAATGCAATTCTTCTCTTGATATTTCTGTTACAATCATCCGTTGATGAAAACTCTCAGCATCTCATTGAGAAAGCTAGCATTATTTAATGATAATGACAGAAGGTGACAACGGACCCATAATGACCCATATTATTCAAGCAATGCAATCCTTCTCTTGATATTTCTGCTTCGATCATCCGTTGATCAAAATTCAGCTCTCTCTTTCCCTCCACACAACAGATTAACCAAATTACCATACTTTGTTTTCCTAGAATTAGTCACAAACTTCTTCTATGATGTCACATACATAACTCACCAAACCAAGTTTTTGTCACTTATTCAAAATTATTAAATTTGATGACCACATTTAGCATTCTTTGAACTCCAATTATATAGTAACTTGATTTGTTTGATTTAGATAGAATTGCTAGCCGAATGTGTATAGCCTCTATTTTTATAGGCTTATAACTAGAATTCCTCTTTCTTAATTATAACAACAACAAAAAACTAGATAAAACAGAATAGAACAAAATAGAACATTTAAGACTTGCATTGTGAAATTTTTGCAAGATATTGTTTCATGTTAATTTCCTGAGTCAATATTTCTGACTTTTTACATCTGTCTTCGTGAATATGACTTATTAGGGTACAGCTTATGACACTCAGATAAAGTGCTATTTGTAGCGTTAGTCACTAAGGTAAATTCTTTCACTATGATGATATATGTTCATCACTATGCAATGTAATGTGATCATAGACTGATATGTCTGAGTTCTTTGTTTAAGGAATATACTGTGATATAAACACAATGGGAGATGTACAGCACGAGGCGCAGTAAGTGAAGCTTTGTTCCACCATTATCTTAATACCGCGCATCGATATTAATGACGCATGTTTAGAATATCCAATCAGAGATTATCAGTACGGATCATCATCAGTACGGAATTGTAGAAGTTTCAGGTGTTTCTATTGTCTCAGTCTGTGTCAGTGGGGGAGTTAATAACAGAGCACAAAGAAGAGAGTGCCTTTGCAGGACACACAGCTCCTTACATATGCGTTAGTTCAATGTTCCTCTTTTGCGTGGAGGACACCAATTGAATTTTTTTTCCCTCAAAAACAGTCCCAGAATTCAATGGGTCTCGAGAACCCGACCCGTTTCCCCACCTAATTCCAAATGGCAAATCGGGCATTTCACGATTGTCTGCTGGTATACCATTTGATTTATTCGATCAAAACAAGCGCTTTTCTCTGGCTATTACTGTACAGCCCATCGCCAAGTATATTCATGTTGTTTTTGATAAGGCAAAAGCCAAATTGGCTTTAACCATTACTTTTAGATTTTTCCAAACGTACTTCAAATTTTGTAACTGCAATTGTACACTCTATTGCCATGGTGACCAACAGAAAAATGATTAACTTTCAGAGTAAAATAATAGGCCTGTTGTTTTTATTATTCCACAAGGAAACCCCATGAAGATCATCATATTACATTCAATTACTTCAGAATCATTGAATCACTTATTTTCTCTGTTTGAATTTCAATGATCGCTGAAAAGTGTGACGAACACAATCACTTGAGGTTGTTAGTAATTATGGATTCCAGATTTATGGCTTTATTTCCTCCTTCTGATTCTAAATATGTCCGGCAAATATGAGTGGGAGTGTTTACATGTTCCTTTAAGTTTGTCATTTCGTTATTTAGATTAGCTAGATTATAGAATGCAAATAAAAATAATATGAACTTTCATTAGGAAAATATGATCGTCAAGTTATATCTGCTCGACTAAAAATGTTAAGCATGCAAGAGTTTTCACCTCAAAAATCAAAAATGAAATTGATGTGTTTGACAGGTTTTGTTTGGATTTTTGTATTAAATCTCAGCGATTTTGTATTGTGTTTACGCTCCTGACCAGTGATTCTTACAAGCCAAACGACAGTCTTATTATTGTGTGACAGCTTCAGTCTTGTCAGTTAAAAAAGTGAATAATCACTTTATGTGGCGGTTATAAAGTGCTCTTCAAACATTTGATGTCCAGGTTCACCCTATCCTAACAGCTCATGTCACTGAGACAGTTTTTATCGAAGAATTAGAGAAATACTAAAACAATTACTTATTAATAAGGGGATTAATTTTCAAATCTGCAGTAACATTTTTAAGATCAGTATTCAACTGATTCCCAGTTTAAGGCCCCATCCATCAATACTGACATTTAAATCCATCTTTCGCCCTACAAGTTCTCTTTACATCTGTTTTATTCATGATTGACATTTTATCCTTTATTAAAAACTAAATTTTTAACGTTACAAAAAGACTCTGCTTCTTTGAATTTTATACCTTTTCTTTTCTTGAATCAGTTTGCTAGATTTGGCATTTCTAAACCAGTTGCTAGGTTACGAAAACTCTTAACACCTTGAATTCTACTTATAATGTCGTTGACCTTTGGAACATCAACGTTGAGCTCTGCTTCCTTTCGAAATACTTGTCCAACGTCTCTTCTGCGTTCGTCACTGAGGGGTGTATTTGCAGGAAGCACACAGATGCTTTTGCCGTCCTTACAAATCGTTAGACGTTGATTGCCGGCTGTTCGTTTTCTCGCTTGCTGATTAATATGTGGAAAGAGAAATAGGAACAGTTATAAATTTTTATCAAGTATTATAACAAATGTCCAACATCAAAGTTTGCAAAGGTTTTTGGACTCCAAAGTCTTTTGTTCCAATAAAAATTAGCAATCTGAATGGAGTGGAAATGCATTCATCCTGAAGCTAAAAAAACATCTTGTGCGATAAGTATTACTTTATAACATCATTCATACACTCGCGTGCTTTGCTTGGTTTTCAGCACCACACTATTTTCTACTGATATGCCCAAAATAATAACACAGTTTTACTGCGTCAGAAAACAGAAGAACTGCATGATTTACAAATAATTATCAAGAATCGCCCAAAATGTCAATATTCAGTAAGACGTCTTTCATTGGTTGTCTGATTCTTTCCCGCTGTCATCAGTTCCGCTGAGATGATTTTTATTTGCATGTTCTTTATTATATGCTATTTATTGTATGCTCTGAGATGTGTTTTATACATTAGCATTGAGTTTTGTGTGAGTCGTACTTGAACATTCTCAATGGTGTATTTTCCTGAGTATTTCCGTATTTTGCTGTCACATTTTCTAGGTGTATTTTTAGTTTGTTTTGTTTCGGTACTTCAATTCCTGTAACTTTAGTTTGTTGCTTTTTATCTATTCTCTGTATTTATTTTAGTTAAGTATATAAGTTGGAGTTTGAATTTTTTGGTTCTCAAAAATTTTAAACTAGTTTGATTTTGAGTTTCCATTGTTATTTATCATCCCAAAGAAATATAATTAAACCAAAAAAAATGCAGTAAACCAAAAAATATATGTACTTCTTGAAACTAGTAATACATTCTTATTTTGATATCCTGTTTTAATGTTTGTTTTTAGTTTTCATATTTTCAAACACATTCTAGCTTGACAGCATCAAAGAAATAGAACAATTGAAAGTTCCTCAATCGCAATAGCTTCATCCGGCGAGAGCTTTTTTTGAATTTGTAAAGACCTTCTAATATGGTTTATTATTTAAAATGTTGTTCTATTGCTTCTAGCACTTCCTCGATTTGCTCATATCCATTAATGCTGTTGACTCAGCTGCAAAGATAATGAACTCACACAAGGGATTTTAAGTGCAACAGGTAGATATGCGTTCTCTGAACAGGAAATTTAAACTGGAAAGTCTGACAGCATCTTTAGGGCAAACTCAATGGCGTTTGTTGCCCAATGAGTTTCTTTCCGGTCTCGATGACAGCTCAAACAAGATGAATAATCATTCTGCTTGAACAATTGACGCCACCATTTCCTAATTTTTATGCCGAAAAGAAGATGAAAAAATCCATAAAAATGTTTGTACTGACTTTTGTATAAACTGTCAAACGACTAATTCATATTCTTATTATCCATACAAACAGACATTGCTGCGTCCGTGATCGACTCTGTCAACTAATGTCACAAACATGTTGGTCACTTAAAAGTAATGAAACTTCATTCAAGTTAACTACAATAATACATTGCAGTAGTTTTCGTTGTTCTTCAAAAGCTTCTGTCAATGTCATACTTGTCTTGAGCCTGTTAAGACTTTTACATCCGGCGTGAAGCTTAACGTGGATCAAACGAGATTTCAATATTTGTTGTATCATAAATAAAACCGAAGATTAGTTTTATTTAATACCACAGTCATAGTAGAATACGGTTTTCATTGATCATTACGTGGAACAGCGTAGATATAGGTGCCACATTCAGCTTACGGTGAAAACAAATGGAGAATCAAAAGATGTTCTCTTTTATTTTGTGATAAAACAGTACAGTCATGACCTGTGAAGGCACGATCGCTTTTTTTTAGAAAAGGAATTAAAAAACGTGGCTCAAGGTGGTTAAGAAATAATTTCTAATCAGTCATTTTCGGACGCAAACTACATCCGGCAATAAAATGGGAAAGCATAAACAACACGACAGGCTTTGAATAAAACGTGCTAGTGATAATCATATTAACATAAATGCACCTCCTACAACTCTCTGTTAAGATCAGGATTGATGTGGTCGTTTTGTTTTTGTCTTCCAGTCACGGTTTCTCTTATGACTCCTAATGGAAAGACTTGTAACGTTATCGTAGTTTGGCGTTTTCTCTCTTTGAAAGGAGGATTAGAATTGATGGTTTGAGCAGGAATTAGGGATTAAAAACAACTAATTTGTGTTAACTTGGAGAGAATTGGAAATCTATTTTCTAGTCTTGACCAAAACGAAGCAGCAATTTTACGCCAAAGAATAAAAACCCACACATTAATTATTCTAAATAAGGTAACAAAAAGCATAATTGATCAACTGAGGGCGCTGTTTACCTGATAACTTTTTCCTCTCTTGGGACAATTGTGCGGATTGCAAATCCATGCTTCCGATGAACAAAAATTGACAGCAACTAGACATACAGCTAGAAGAATTGTTAGTTCGATCTTCATGGTGCTAGAGTCTTTCCTTGGTGTTCTGACTGACTTGTGTTGTGTTTGGGTCTGCTGCTCAATGCCCCTTTAGAGTGTAGTGCGGAAGCTGTCCAACCAGGCCCTTTTATGGCCAATAGGAACCAAACAGATGACGTCATACGCCTTTTGAAAGTGACAAACTATTCCAGTTGATTGTAAGTTAACTCATTGTATAGAATTGTTATTTACCAAAGACGCCCATGGAATCTTAAAGATCGCTGAAACACTCTGCTAAAAGGTGTTGGGTGATATAGGGGGTACATTCGTTTTCTTCTTTGTTTGTTAGGGGTAGGGCCAGGAGATAATGTAATTGTCATTGTCCATATTGAGTCGATCTAAGGTTTAATCATTTTTGACTTACTAGCCAAACATTTGATTAAAATAATGGAGTTTCAAGAGCATTATTCTGTAGAGTCTTTATTCTTTTTAACTGGCAAACAAAATATAAATGAAATCAACTTTTTATTTTATTCAATTATAAAATTAAAAATATAAATATTTTATGAATCTTATCAAGCTTGCATACCAAAAGGTTACCTAAGAAAAATAACGGCTTTTAAAGCTTGAAAAAGAGCTGAGTGCTTCGATCTACAATTGATCCCAATCGAGAGTACTGAATTCCTTCCTAACCACCAAATGTACACAGTCACATTTTTATTTAACTAATGCATGTCCTCCTTGCTATACTGCCCTTTCCAAGCTGTATTGCAAAGCATATTATATGTATATTCTTTATTTAAAAGAGTCCGTACAAACAGGCTGTATTCAGATGCTGTTAACCTAAATAGATCAGCCTTCGATCATGGCTCGTGGCTATTTAACTCCCGCTGTTATGAGAAATTCTAGATATGCTAAACATAACATTATTATCTTGTGTGAAGTCATGAATTTCAATTCTTTAAAGTTAAGCATAATGATAAATTTGAAAGTTAAATTGCCTTAGACGGATTTTACTTTTGTCTTTGGTTTTAAATGGAAGGAACAAAAGTTTCTTTATTTTTAAAAAAGTTATTATCTACAAATTTTTATACTTTTCTCTGTTAAAAACACTATCAACAAAGGATCGGTCTCCCGTAGCCTCATGATTCCATGTATATGATAAGGTTATTTCAGTGATCGACATGAAAAAAAAATTGTGCTTGGGCCGTAAATCTAGATTAAACTGGGAACTTGCAAAAGAGAAAAGTAAATCTAAGTAAAGAAACCGCGTCAAAAGGATTTCTTTTAAAATAGGTAGGCCTTATCCTTGAATTAGATTATGTTTCTATTGTGTTTGATTATGAGTTACCAGCGCTCGCAAGTTACGACCGCTTTGTGAAATTCTCATAATTTCACCCCTCGCCTCCCGCCCTTGTAAAATGTATAGGCAACATCCAGTTTGACCGTATATGAACTGGTGAGCTAAAAACATTGAGCACCAAGTCTAGGTTATGCTGTTGGTGTGTGTCCCCCCTGATTTGTTTAACATTCCTTTCAAGATTATTTACTGCTAAAACCACCACTTAGACATAAATTTCTGTCTGAAAGTGAATCTAGCAAAATGGTTGAAGAAGGAAATGGCTTACGTTAACTTCCTCTTGAATGGGTACGAGGAGAGCTATTTCAACGGTTTGTATACATTTCAAGAAATTACAGTATCTGACATGCGGGGTCCAAATAACGTCAGAAAACGTGGGATGACTCGTGGGATTAAATGAGGGAAAACAAGATACGACATTGCAATGAGAACAAAAACTCTCAAACTCATAATTGAAAAGCACCCTTCGTTGCCTTCTTATATTAATTTATTGTATGTAGGGTTTTGTTCATATTGTTCTGATTGGTTAATTGGCATCTATTTTGGGCGTATTGAGAGTGCTCTCTTGAAATGCCTAGGGCCTTGGCATCAATGTATTCATACTTAATGCCGGCGAGCATTTCAAACCACGAAAATATCAATGACATGTTTTCTAAAAGGATTAGGTTAAGTACTTTATTTATCAATTATTGACCTTAATTCTGATAATGGCTCCATTAAAATGTGAAAGGAAAACAAAATACAATTACGGTAGAGATGAATATCACATGAGAAACGATAGATATGATATCTCTGTGGGCAGGTTTGTCGTGCTTCTGTTGAACTGTCGTCAATGCTTTTTGCTATCGCTCGATGTCTTTTACACTAGTTGAAAGCCACGTTTCCATTAACTAATCAGCCTGGAGCCTCGCATTACCTGTGCAGAACAGACAGTAATATTTTATTACAACTAAAGCTCAGTAAAAACCGGGTCACCACTGAACAAGGTTATTGATATTGGTATTATCGCCTAATTGATTGCCACTTGATTAATAGGTTCTATTAAGATCCATCAGGACAGCTTGCTCTTCGTGATTCTCAAATATTAATTACAGTTTACCAATTTTCTTTGTGTCTCCGATTAAACGTCTACCAATAAAACTGGCATCAGGATTGAAACTGAATGAGAAAATGGCTCTTATTACACAAATACTGGACATTCGTAAAGTCTTCATACGATGTTACTCAGCATATCATATACACCCACACACAGTTCTAGTGAAGTAAAAGCCAAACAGCGATGTAAGAGTGTCACTTATTAAAATGACACCTCATTCAAAAGAAGATCAAAATAATGCTTTCTGTATCTATAGGACAAGCAATCCTGCTCTTTTGATAATTATATAATTAAAATAAGCGACTAACAGATTAGATCCTAGCATTTCATATTTTGTTAGACATTAGTAATCATACGGTTTCGAGTTCAAATTGGGATTAATTTGCACAAGAAGACGGCTCGTGCAATTTCAGCTTTTTGAAAACACACGAGTGTAAATTAATCCTAAATTGAACGAGAAGCCATATGATTACTTATTAATAATATACATCAAAAAAATTTTTGGAAAAAATAAAATTTGGAAAAAATAAAATTTGGAAAAAATAAAATTTGAAAAAACAAATTAACGAGAACCCGTATAAATACTTATTATTTTTTTTGTTTTTTGTTGTGTAATTGCACTCTGTGTTACACTTTTTGCACGCTGTGTTACACTTTTTGCACTGATGTTACGTTTTAACAGCACTGCTCTTAGCCAATCAGAATCGAATTTTTTTTTATGTATGTTATTATGTTGATTATAGTATGACCAGGTGCGTCAATTAATGTTGGAAAAAAATGTAATGGATTGACTAGTTTCCGAATTCGTCCAAAATGGTTTCCCTTTCCTGAGGGTAAAACCCTATACCTTACATTAATGTGGACTAATATATAAAGCATAGGAAAGAGTTATTACGAGGGGTCTGAATATTTGTCCGGCACTCGCTTGTTAAGGCGTTAGCAAATCGATATATAAACGAGAAGATATTTCGTTACAATCCAGCTAAAAAACTCATGAATAGCGTTTGAATGAAGTTTTCCTATTTAACTGGTGTATATGTAGTACATACCAAAACAACATTTCATATATACATAAAAGTATAGACACCACCTACTTTGGTAAAATTATAATCAGATATATTTCCCATTCATCCTTAGTGATTTGGCTATAATGGCTTCAGTATATTTCATATACATATAATTATAATCATATCTATTTTCCGTTCATCTTTAGTGATTTTCCATGCGTTCATGGTTACGCTGTTAGTTTCCTGAACCGGTGATAAAAAGAGCCGGAATATTTCTAAACACTTCTGTTTGTGGGGAGAAGCAAGGTAGTAATTATAATAATAATGAATAAATAAGACAGATAAGAAAACTTAAATTCAGTTAACAAGTGACTGTCAAAACCGTCATTTACCTGATAAAATTAATAGTCTGGCTTACTTTTATCTCTTATATGTCTACGTTCCATATATACGCTACCTTATACAATGTCTACCTTCCATATATACGCTATACCTTATACAATGTCTACCTTCCATATATACGCTA
>JAUPMF010003250.1:0-11140 GCA_031471435.1 Stomphia didemon | reverse complement strand
ATTGACGGAAGCCAAAACGCTAGTTTTCGCCCAGGCGCTAAGTAGTCTCGGTCGCGTAATTATGAAAAGCGCTGTAAGAGTGTATCACAGTTGGCTCTCCAGCCTTGTAGTTGACGCTGTTGGTTATTGTTTAACCTGGAGTCATTTCTCTTAGTGACAATCTTTGCTCTGTAATGGTGTTCATCACTCTTAGTGTGAACCTTTTCAAATACTAGTTTTGTCTGTGGACAGTGATCAAATGGAAAGTGAAATCTGCATTTCAACTCGGATTCATTATGTTTCTTTCTCCGACAATAGCTAGTACTACAGCAAGTATGCCGTTCAATCATGTTTAAAATATCTGCATAATCAGAATCTAGTTCATAATCACGAATGTCTTTATAACATTTCTGACATGGATGTAGTTGTGGTCTAATCCATATGTCTTCATCCGGTGGGTTTAGGTTCACTGTTGATAGTAGGGACCTTAAGCACCGACGACGAACGCGAGGACGACGAGACCGTCGGATGTCTGGGTCGAGAACGTCGTCCACGGCGGGAAAACTGAAATGTTAAGCACGTGCGTTGACGTCATGTACACAAACCGAGAACTTGTATTAAACAGTGTTTTATTTTCATCATGCAGTCATTTCACGAGTTACAAGAGCTTTTACTTCTAAGCCATGATTTTGATGCAAAAAAACTCTTTGAAGAGTTTACGCCCAAAAACCCGAAGTTTTAGTTATGAACAATACAGCAGGCTGTCACTTGAAGACATGAACGATGCCGAATGTTTGGCTGAGTTCAGGTTAAAAAAAAAGGACCTTCCACTTCTTGCAGAGGTTTTACAGTTACCTGATAGCTTCACTTGTGATCAACGAAGTGTTGTCAGTGGTATGGAAGGTCTCTGTATCCTGCTTAGAAGGTTATCATACCCATGCAGATACAGTGACATTATACCACGATTTGGTTTGCCTGTTCCCGTTCTCAGCATGGTCAGTAACGACATGCTTGACTTTATTTACGCCACTAATAACCATCGACTAACCCAGTGGAATCACACTGTTCTCAACCCTGCTGCCCTGCAAAGTTATAGCAATGCTGTTACTGCAAAGGGAGCTGCATTGAATAACTGCTTCGGCCAGGCCAGGCACAAACCAGAGGGTTCTCTACAAAGGGCACAATAGGGTGCATGACCTCACATTTCAGTGTGTGGCACTACCAAATGGTCTTATAGGAAATATGTATGGACCAGTAGGTGAGACATGTTGATGTATTTCATTCATTCATGCATTCACTTAGGTAGTCAAGTCATTTTATGATTTGTCTGAAGTATTTATACTTTGTTTATTCATTCATCCAATTTATGTCATCTTGTTGCTCTCATTCTATTACCAAACTACGAAACATTGATTAATAATTCAAATATTAGAGATATCTATTTTACCAGGAGGAATTCTAGTTGTGGACTGATACATACATGTATTAGTACATCATAATAAAATTGTTTTATATTGTATATTTCTCTAAATGATACTGCTTCTATTTTTTAGAGGGGAGGAGGCATGATGCAGGCATTCTTGCAGACTCAAGTCTTCTAAACCAGCTGCAGATGTTTTCTCATTCACCAGGAGGGAATCCATTCTGTCTATATGGTGACCCTGCTTATCCCATAAGAATACATCTACAGGCACCATTCAGAAATCAAAGCTTGACTCCCCAAATGATGGACTTCAACCGGTCAATGAGCGCTGTGCAAGAGTCAGTTGAATGGTTGTTCAATGACATTTCCACTTATTTCAAATTCATTGACTTCAAGAAGAATTTAAAGATTGGGCTGAGTAGTGTTGGCAAAATGTATGTGGTTTGTGCTCTCCTTAGAAACGCCCTAACATGTTTGTATGGGAATCAGACCTCCCAATGTTTTTGATTTGGAGACACCAACACTTCACGACTACTTCAGTTGAATTATAGTCACTGTAAAGGTTATTTAAAGAAGCATTCCCCAGTGTGTGCACAGCCTGGTTTAATTAGAACATCTGCATAGGAGGCCATGATCAAAATTCTGTGATCAAGCTTTGAAAAATCTGGGCCAGGATAGAATGATAATCTGAATATTATGCACTGAATAACATAGAAAAACTGGGAATGCAGTGCTTAATTGATCTGAAGTAGTACTTAGAGTAAAACACATGTTTGCAAATTTTGAAATAATCCCCATCTCACATTAAGGTTTATAGCTTTTACTGCTAATTATGATTGCAAGTCATAAGAAAACAGCAATATTACATGATTTACAAGCCATGAAAGAACTACAATTCTGATTGAAAATAAGTATTCTTGTATCTAACTACAAAGTGTGAAACTCTCATCATTGGTTATCTGAGTTTCCTTTCAACCAATCAGCAACATGGCATTCCTTGGGACATAAATTATTATATGTATCTGTTCAAACTCCAACATATTTCTTTTTGCTAAAAAATACAACCAATTTGGCAAAGTAAACAACTAACAATATATATTTTAACCTAAACGAAATCATAACTCAACATATCTTTATGTACATGTATAAGAGCTAGTTTAGCTTTTCTTTTGTGCAAGCATTACCATTAGCATTTGGCTTTGTTGCTGTTGCATGAATGCTTTCATCATTTCTAGTTGTTGTTTTTGTAAGTCTTTATTAGCTTCTGCTCTCTGGCTCTCAATTGTAACTCCTGATTCTTCAACTCTCAATTGTAACTCCTGATTCTTCAACTCTCAATTGTAACTCCTGATTCTTCAACTCTCAATTGTAACTCCTGATTCTTCAACTTGCTTTCCTGTTCTGATTTCTCTCTCAGATACTCCACAGCATCAGATGTGCTCCTCCTAGATTTGTTCGGTTTTGATGGACCATCATCTGTCTCAGTACTTCCATTCCTCCGTTTTGTCTCCCCCAAACGCTTACAAGCCTGAATCCTGTGTTCCTCTGCAGCAGCCTTTTCAGCCTTTTTCTTGCCATGAGACAAATCCTTCAAGTCTTCTGCTACCATCTCTTTCTCCAAAATCTCCTCTAATGCTTGATCCAACTCTGTCTCTTCACAATCGATGCCCGATGCTTTCTTCTCCCGTCTCATTTTTCCTTTGTATTTTCCTTGCAACAAAGTCAGCCTGTCTCTGACGGAACGCTTCGAAATTTTAACATCAGTTCCCTTAATCCGTTAAAGTTATTAGCAATTTCGTTCCACACTTCTCCTCTTTCTTTGCTTCGATATGGGAACTGAAATGGCTCCAAGACTAAAACCTCTCTGCAAAGTGCAATATCGTGCTTCTCAGACCACTCTATAACCTGGAAAAACAAATGCAAAGTTTAGCGATTTATTCGCATGATTTTCGCTTTAAATTTTGAAAACAAATCCCATCAGACTACATAAAAGAGGGATTCATAAAGAGAATCTGAATAGTTAATTTTGAAATGAAAAGGTGATTTAAAGTGTCAATTTAAAGTGCAAATTTATTTAAATTCCTCACATTTAATAATGTTCACAACTGTATCATAATGTATGTATGTATACATGTACAATATATTTTACATTCAAAAAGAGCTTGATTGGAGTTGACGTATCAAATTATGTATAATATATAATTATGAGAAAAAGAATTAGACAACATACAAACCTTTTGCAACATGCCATATGTCATATTTGTGGACAGTGTTTGGTCATTTATCCTTATGTATGCTGCAATCTGCCTATTGCTGTCTGTTATTATTGTATTTAAATTGAGGTCAGATGCATTGATTAATTCCACTGTCCTTTTCAATCCTTCAAGCTCCATCCAAGTGCTGTTCTTTACTTCATTACTTCATTACTCTACAAAAAATAAAAATGTTTAAAATGTTTGTTTGCTACTAACCCAATACTATATCATATCGGTGCTCGTCTTTTCCATATTGCCGGGTGCATTTTTGCACAATTAGATAACAATTATACATGAACCTACCTGAACTAGCTGGAAATCTAAAACTCTATTCATTTGTTGTTATATAACTGTAAATGAACCAAACTTTGCTGAATGGCCAGAAGAGGCGCATCTACTATCTTCAGAGAACAATACCATCATCAAATATTGCTGACTGCATCATCAGATTACGTTGGTGCTCTTTCAAAAGCTGAATAATCACTGGTGGTATGTGATATTCAAATTGATGGTAGAATGTGTTGCTTGAAACACAGGCAACATTCATGAACCTAAACATTCTGAGAGTCTGTGTTGTGCAAGAGCCTACAGTAACAAAAAACATTATTATATAATGATCATAATGAATCTGACATAATTATAGTAAAATAATCTTTTACCTGACATTATAATGCTAGCTGACATCAGAAGATTGCATATTGGCAGGTTTTGAATGAATGGTTGGTTGACCCAGATTCTTTTAAGTTGGCATTGTTGGATTTGTACAATTTTGCTGAATTTTAAATAGAGTTGCTTTAACTTCTATTATGGATCCTTCAGCGAGAGTACCACATATTGGACACAATTTAAATAAATCCATCAGAGAGCTTTTACAAACAATGAATTTCTGCTCATTATGAACATCTTTAGGACCACTAAAAGAGAAATTACTGACAATTAGATTACAGACTGTGTACCTGCATGTATACATTATACTGCATGTATGTATTAAATGTACATGTACAAATGTAGGTCTGACCAAAACAGAAATTGGTATTACTAGTTTATATTTTTAATTGTATTTGCAGTTGATTACAATGTAGAAGACAGCTGTTCAGGGATGTCTTCATCTTAATAATCCATGTCTGAGTCAGTTTCATTTGAATCAAAACACTCTTCCTCTGAATCAGATAGTGGTAGGTCGTCATCATCCAATACCTTTATATCAGTCTCAGGGGCTTCCCATTTGAAGGAAAATGGGGGTAAGTTGGCCATATTGCACTGGACACCTGTGTGCGTGATATAAGTTGATCCAAACTGTACCTGTGTTGCTGAAAGAAGTCAGAAATGGTTTAAAATATAATCAGTACTTGTAGATGATATTTTAGTTTGAAATGTACATGTGGTCCTAAAAAACCAAGATGTAAAAGATAAGATTTATGATTTATGTCTTGGTCAGTTCTCAACTTCTATTAGCTCTCATTACTTTTTTCAAACGATATTGATATGCAATGAGCTTATATATCTAGGGGGATTCCCTGTTGTTATGATTAGCCATTTACCTTACTTCTTCTTTCAGGCTTGGTATAGCTTTTTTGTGTGGCTTTGTTGCACATTGAGGTATTTGTGAGCTCTTGTGTTAGCGGAGCTGGCTCTTCTGTGGTTTCCACTTCTGGCAAGGGTTCCTTATTTGTCACATTGTTTAGAGACTAGTCAGTATGCAAGAGAAAGAAATAACACTGTCAGTAGCGAAGAATTCGTTTAGTCTAAGACTGATATTTGCCATAAACTCACCCTTTGAGCTTGTAATTTTGTCAAAGCATTCTCTTTTCTTGAATTGCAAGGGATTGAATTAAACGTATCAGTTGGCGAGTTATGTAAGCTTACTCTCTTCTTTTCTCGAGACGGTAGCTTGACAACTCGCGATCTTGCTTGTTGAAGTTGCTCCGGAGTGAGGACAGGATGGAACCGAGCCCCTTTTTAAGTTTTGAGGCAAAACCGGCAAGTTTTGCTCCATACAAACTATCTTAGGCCGATGGTTCAAAGTGGTCACTGCAAATATATCCTGTACCAGGGGTCCATGCTTTTTTATCTCGTTTTTTTAGAACAAACTGATTTCATTTATGTTTCAAGTGCTCGTCTTTAGGGAATTGTTGTAGACTAACATTATCGACGTTAGTTTTATTACAAAACATAACCACACATCGTTTTCCCGTCACTTTCTCTTCGACGTACTCGCGGACGCATCTATGTTTTACAGTCTTTGTAAAGGTATAAAGATTTCGTAGAAACATTAAAAAATATGCGAAAATAGGGTAGAACTTGCCTTTTAAGGTCCCTAACAACCAATCAACATACTGACAGGCTGTTTGAGCAGCTTGATTACCAGCTTCAATATCCTGGTCTAATTCTGTTGTATCAAAATCATCATGCTCATCTTTATACTTCTGAACTAAGAAAACTTTCAAAGCTGTCTTAGTAAGCTGACACATTCCTATGAAGGGTGGATCATGTCATAAATATATTTTGTTGGTCTGTTTCGTCATCTTATTGGTCTGTTCGTCATCTTATTGGTCTGTTCGTCATCTTATTGGTCTATTTCTTGTCATCTTATTGGTCTATTTCTTGTCATCTTATTGGTCTATTTCTTGTCATCTTATTGATCTATGAGCCTGATCTGCCCGGTCTGCGGTCTTTCCTATAAAGTTAGTACTCGGGCTCCGGAAGTATAATATCGATTCGAACCCACAAATGGAGCCATTAGAAGCACAGTTTTTAATGGATTTGCTGGCACAGCTGGAAAATCCTAGTATAACTGCGGATAATTTGGACTCTGCAAAGTTTCGTATTGATTGGTTTTTAGGGGCTTTGAGAAGGTATTCTCTTGCAAGATCCAATTGCACTCAGTTGAATTCGACCATAGAGAAACTCCATTATATTTAGAATTTAATCGGGCAAGCTGATAAATATATTTACATGGGCTATAGACCAGGATGTGTTTATTCAGGACGACCTAATTTCTATATTCCAAAGGAACAGCTCTAGCTATTTTTGGAATACCATTTTTCTGTTCCAAAAAATATCTGAAATACTTGGTGTAAGTGTCAGCACAGTGAACATCAGACTAAAAGATTACAATATATCTGTCACTGAAACTTACTCAACTATTAGCAATAGTGATCTTGATAAAATGACACACCAACTTATAACGGAATTTCAAAACTGTGGGTATAGACGATGAGAAGGCAAGGACCCTGAAGGTGTTTTGATTAGAGCCCTACAACTAACACCAGTCGCAAGACGGTCATATAATGTTAAGTCACCCCTTTCTCTTTGGCATATGGATGGCCATCATAATTTGATAAGGTATGCTACTTAAAGTTTAATCAGTATACATATAATCTAATTTACTTTACTTATTTATTTAACTTACTCATTTATGTTTCCCATCCCATTTATTACCATAATTTTCATTGATTTTGGCCACTTGCATGTGCAATACATAAACAAGATCAGTAATCTTGCAATACACCCCAAACCAACCCTCATTCCATTTACACACTAATCAGAAACAATACTTTATACAGATCCAGATGTGGACATTAAATAAACAGAGACCAATCTTCTTTATTTTTTCATTAATAACACAACGGCTCAATCTAATGGAATTTACTATATTTTCTCAATTAATCCACTGGTTGACAAAAAATTGATGACAATGTGAGTTATATGGCCAGTTTAATTAAGAAAATATTTGACATAAAAACAAAATTATATTTTTGTCTTTAGATTCAACAAGAGAACTTTGGTTTTGACTTTGGTAATGAACAAGATACCCATTCAAATGGTTGCAACCAAGTCTGTGTGCCAGAGACGCCTTGCCCATTACCTGGAGCAGCACCGATTGAATTGAATCGGCTGAAACCATTCCTCTTTAAGGACAAACTGTGTCACTTTCAATTGGTCATACAGCGAGCTAGGTTTTTTGTGTTTTTTGGTTCTATGAACATCAAAAGCCTCCCTGCTTTTGTATGATGACCTGTTCATCTCTAGTAGGTTTGCACTGCATGACATCAATTCGATCATTGCAAATGAGGATTGTGCAGATGCAAATTGCTAATGGGCCTAACCAAGAAGTCCTCAACCCATTCATCGCCTGCTAACTGTCGACCTCTTTTCCCATCAAGGTTGACAGTTCTGTTTTGCTGGTACATTTTTGTAAATGCCAATGGCCATTTATTTGGCTATAGAATTTACAATTTGTGTAAACGCCTCATCCCTGTAGTTGGTTTTCCCAACCTGTGTGAACAGTGCTGGGCAGAGCATCCAAACGCTTTCTACAGCAATTCCATTTCCATTCCTGGACTCTTTATACCATCTTGTTATTGGCATCAACTCATTGATAATTTGGGATTGGTATGAAAATTTTGCATCATTTTGGGCACAGTGTTTGAGCCATTTATCAAAGTTTTTCAAAAGGACGTAATTGTGTGAATTACTTTTGTCAAGACATTCATCAAGTTCTGATGGGGATGGAAAAAAATCAGATTCTTGAAATGATTTAACCATGGCTATTGAAAGTCCGTCGTCGTAGTCCAGTAATGCTTGTTCGTTATTGTTATAGCTTCATTACACTCTCGGTGACATGCCAGAAGCCACCATAACCTCGGTTATGGAAATCTCCACCTCCAGGTGTATGGCATCCATACACATCTGGACAGCGATTAACACAGTCCTGGATGGTGACCGTTAATATTCAGTCCACGTGCATCATTTTTGACACCTCTACTTTCTTCTGCCATACCGTCATTTTCATTGTTGCCCGTACCATTTATTTCGGCAAAATGCACAGCAAACATCTCTATGATTGCCTCTTGCTCGTTTAGCTTGTCTTCCAGTAATGTTATCATAGTTTGGTCTTGTTTGACTTTGGCTATTTCAAGGGGAGGGATGGTTTCTTCGAATAACTTTTCATTCACAGAGGATCCTGCTTCGATTAAAAACTTTGCCGTGTTGTAATGGCCCATGTGCAACGCAAGTGTAAGGGCACTTTGGCCAATGCCATCCTTCTCGTTTATTTTTGCTCTAGCGTTGATGAGAGCCCAAACTAACCTGGTATTCTCGTTTAGTGCAGCAAGATGTAGTACTGTTCTCTCATACTGGTCGATCGCCGGAAACTACGTATCTCTTAGGGCTCTTACTTTCTCGGTTAATGTGCTGTTTCTCGAAGAAACTGACGTAATATATCTAAGTGTATCGTAAGCAGCTTTAATGCGTCGATCCAGCTCTTCGTTAACTCCTCTAATTCCAATTTCCCCCCCTCAAAATACCCCAATTCCAACTAGCAAAATCTCGCAAAATTTCGATTTTCACGTGTAACACCACAGGTAGTCCAACTTCCGGAATGTATGTGATTTGTTTTTGCATATACATGTAGAGCTTTTAGTTGTGTCGTTTTGCTAACTAGTTGTGAAATATAACCATAATCTTCCCCTTGAACAACAAAACTTACTATGAAGAAAGTTAGGTTTTGTTTCACAAGTTTATTGAATTACCTTGAACGTCAATTTTGTCTCAATTTCCCTGAGCCGTAAGAACCCTGTATTATTTAATTCATTATTCAATATTTAGCATACAAAATAACAAGTTAATCACTATCTTCCTCTTCATTCTCACTCTCTCCACTATGAAACACATCTGTTAGGGAATCATTTTCATTATCATTTTCTTCTCGTCTCAAAATGTTTTCATATTCACTTTGCTTCTCTTTGTGTTGCTCTAATGTCTTAATAAATGCATATCTTTGGTAGGCACGTTCTAGATCAAAGTCCTTACCATTTCTCTTCAGTGGTAAATATTTTTTGTCTTTCTTCGAGCTGAACCCAAACTCATTTGAAAATAAGTCTAGGTTGCTAGCAACACCAACAATTTTGCACTGGTTTTCGTGTGATATTGGAAGAGGGTATATTGGTGATTGCTGTTCAGCTAATTGTGGAAAGTCTTCTTCAATAGGTGGTACATCAATTTTGAAGGCTTTATTTTGCTTTGTTTCTGCCTGCTTCTGGAAGGTCTCACTAAGACCAGACATCATTTCTGTTGTTGACAACTGGACACCATTCAAGGTTGAGTCTAGCTTTCTCAACAAGTCTTTCTTCTTAAAGGACAACCACCTCTTATAATGTTCTCTGTTGCATTCTGTAATAAAATGTAACCTGTTTTGACCTCCCTGCCGGCAAATAACATTTATATACCAGACTTGCAAGTAGCAACAAAAACTTACAGAACTTGAAATGATTCTGATAATCCCAGATGTTGGAAGACCTCAATCATGGAAGGCCCGGCACCATGACAAAGGCAGAGTAAACCAAACAGCACAGGGAGGGATATCATTCCCACTTCTCTGGTCTCTTACATCCAGGGGAAGCAAACAGATGCACAGAGGCCTTCATCTTCTTATTTGCTGTTTTCTTTTTATTCCTAGAGGCATTATCTGATAACACAAACTGCTCCAATATGTTGGTTATTGTTGAGCATTCTTTTCTCAGTTCTTGCACTAGGTTGTTGAATAGCAGAGGATTGAACTTGTCAGCAAGGTCAGCAACTTCTTTGCTCCTAAATCCCAGGTTGAATATCGCCCTAGTTTTTTTTACCTAAGACTTTATGGTGTCTCTTTCTGATACAGATAACAAACCATGCAGAAGATTGCCACTTTCAAGGATATCCTTGTACAGCCCAATCACCTCCTCCGGCTTGACAATTATGCGATTTGCTGTTTTCTCATATGTTACCAAAGACTCCTATAGTCCAGTGATGACATCAATGAGGCCATCATTTTCTTCCTTTAATATTGTGATTGTACCACTCACAGCTTCAATGTCTTGCTGGGTTGAACATATTTCTTTGTTTATGGATTGAAACTGGACGGAGAGGTCTGTGAAGAAAGATATTGTTTTTGAATTGAATAATTTTTCAAACTTATTCTACTTATGCATACAGGCTAACTTGTTGTTTAGTTATTATGTGTAAAAATTACATACCTGGACTGAACAATTCTAAGTCATCCTTTTCCATAACCACATCTTCCTCACTATTAGAAACCACAGGTAGTTCTGAAACAAAAGCAAACATTATGTGCTATCATACTGTCATTATTATTGCAAACAGTACTTCAATTTTAGTTCAATAGTTCACAAGTTATATGAACAAGTACTGTAAACCTTAAAAAAAATATATAAATATTGTGGATTATCACCTGAAAAATTGAGTCGACTCTTGCATCTTTATCTTTTTGGTTCTGGCACATTGTCTGTAATATTATTAAAACATCACTTGGTCAGTTTTTCAATGGATATTTTTGGTATTTTTCATACATACATACAGCTGTACATGTATAAGTGACATTTTGTTAACATGCACAGTCTTTAAAGCCTTTTTAACTCGTGGTTGCGTAGCAATCCAAGAGTTATTGTAAGCGGGTTTCGATATGCTAATGTGTCACTCACTC
>JAUPMF010003227.1:0-23435 GCA_031471435.1 Stomphia didemon | reverse complement strand
AATTGAGAGACATGCATGTTGCAGAAAGGATGTTACACGCAGCAACTTATCGCGCAGCGTTGCGAAAAGTAGAAGATTAAGTAGAAGATTAAGTTTGAGCTGTTAAAATTACAACAGTGGCATTAAAATATCACTCCAAACGCTCCCTCCTGTTTTACAGTTTATACAAATCCTCACACGTCCCAAATTTTACAGGAAAAACAAATAGCACCACAGAAGAAGGACCACACTCCTTCACATGCAAGGGCGGAATACATAGAGGCTCTCATGCTCCAGGTACCGCCACTTCTTACTCGAAGTCCACTTACCTACTTACACTGATTAGAAAGACATTTAATTTCATCTCGTAGGAACTCCTCCAACCATCCAGATAAGCAGTTACGACTTGACAAAATTTGTGGATGATCACGTGGTGATCACGTGTACCGTGAGTGCCAATCCTGCAGCTAACATAACGTGGTATTCGGGGAAGAAAAAGCTGCGTACTCAAGACCGACACAAAATCGACCGTGAGAGTTGTGGTCAAACGCTTCGGATACCGATAGCACGAGTAGGAGACTCGGGAACGTACACATGTGAAGCTGATAATGGATACGGGATGCCGACTAAAAAGAGTTGCCACCTATATGTAATGGGTAAACTATTAATTGTTTTTGGAAACACGATTGATCGGCGGTATTCAATCCCGGTTTTGGGATAGTTTTATATAAAAAGAAAATAATATGGATAAAAAATAAACAACTTTTTTTTTTAGAAAAAGATCGAGCGTGTTCGGTGGTGAACAAAGGCATTACGTTAACTGGTGCTTTAAATGGAAAGGCTATCGTAGGATTACCCCTCAACATGACCTGTGAAGTGTACAATGCCAAACAACTTCGTTGGGAGAAGAACGGCCGTGATTTCTCGCCGGCTTCAGACGGCAATGCATTCAGTTCTGACTCCGTGTTTATCAAGAGAGAAATGAGAGGAGGCAGAAGATCTAGAGTGCACATCCAGCATCTCATCTTCTTCAGTATCAAGCAAAACGACAGTGGAAACTACTCGTGCATCGGGAAGTACTGTGGATATGACATGGTCAGAAAAGACATACACCTCGAGACAGGTAACCCAACGTTTCTTAGTGCATCGTAAAATAACGCACGTTTTACAGACGGAGAAGTAAGACCCTACATGGGAACGAGGTTGTGTCAGATTGTAGAGCGCTATGCGTCATGTGAAGTGGTAATAATTGTTGCAAATTTAGCCCGCTATACTTTGGAAGTTCATTGACCGTTGTCTACGTTGTTGTTTCAGTTGTTCAGCCAGTTTCTCTGCGTCGATCAACAAGTGCTCCTCAAAAACCCAACATTGCAGCAGTCACTGTCTGGATTATTTTCTATTTAAGTTTGTGTTGCTGAAACTGAACCGATCAGAGAAGAGAAAAAGCTGCCCCCAGTTACGCAAACATACAACCATGCACGAGTTGTAGTAATGTGCAATGTGTATTATCTCTTCCTCTACAGAGAGTGAAGATGTTAAACATGACCAAATCTCTTAAAATTGTTACCAGAGGAGTAGTAACAGATATTCAATTTTTCCATACAAAACCTAACAAATAGATTGGGCTACCTGTGTATCTATACTACAGCCGGATTTTGTAATTTTCGATGTAAACATTGTGTTGTTACGCAGATCATTATTCGTTTTCATTTACTTCTATATATTAAAAAATTAAAGACAATTTTCATTCAATCTTATTAACATTGCATGCGGTAAACCTGAATCAAAATGAATTATACTTTATGTAAACCAAGGTTTTTATGGACGAACTGGTTCATAATCAGGATTGAAAATCTCCGGCAATTTTGACATTATGTCATCGATGAAGTGAATGTCATGTGACCTTAAGCTCTCAAAATGGGGCCGATCGATTTAGACTCTATTTTCTTGTGCAATTTTCCGAATAAGTGCGTCGTATTCGAGATTTTTACCCAAACTAAAAATATGATCGTCTCAAATAGACACAGCGCACTTGGCATACATGTGCATTCCCCTACATGAAATATGACCACCAACATGTTTATTCGGTATTGTTTATTGGTTACATACGATGTACAGTGACACACCCTTTTCCTAACCATTTTTCAGCTAACAAATTTTGAGATATCTAATAAAACAGAATACGATGTCCTCTTAGTACACTTACTCCAGTTCTAAATACTTACGACCCTGTACAAACTCTCAAATCATGATTACATGGTCTTCATCAGTGTAAAAACCCGGTGTAAAAATCACATTGTTCACAAAATCATCAAGTGTACCGCCACAACTTCGCCTCCGATTCACCGCTAACACTCGGATCATTTCTCAGCCAGCAAATAAAGGTTCCTTGTACAGTGATTGTCTTGTCCAAGGGCTAAAGCAGCAGCAGCAATCTCAGTTTAAAAGCTGTCGTCAGTAAATTATTTATACGCCCACACTTGGGTAAAATCATATGATCACTACATTACAATTCTCAATATCATCTTATAGGGTAGGAACTCCATATATGGTTCATACTGTGTTGTTCAATCGCACTATTGATAAAAGATATTCACAGACAAATAAGAGTAAACTAAAATCAACCAGATATGAAGTATCTACCCTGGACCGATTGGAAAGGTTTCAATAGTCTAGATCTGACCTAATGAACACTATTATAAATCTACCCATCTGCCCAGTCACGTAGGCTAAAACAAGCGACATTTTCAGAAACTGCAAACTTAATCTTTCAAAAAATATCTAAAGGTGATTTTGGTTTTTCGGCCGGTGTCGCCTCGGCGCCCGTTTTTAGAAAATAGAAGGGTTCTCGAGAAATAAACCATGATAGAACAGACATCATGATTGGATGAAGACACAAATTAAAAGATAATAGAACAAGATAATGAACCAGCAATGCAAAACAAAGACATTGTTTTATATGTCTTTGTTTTGCATGGCTCATTTAATCTTGTTCAATTATTATTTATCTATCTCTATTATCTTTCTGTTAGTTCATCCAATCAGGTCTGTCAGTGAGTAGTGTGTGACCCTTTTCAAGCGGGAAAGGACTGTTTGAGTATCGGCAATCCTCAAATCAAGGTTGTTATTCTGACAAACTAGTACTACTTTTTCGAACAATCGATTTTCAGAACTTTGGAAGCAGTTCAATCATAGACTAAAATGTTGGCCCTGCCAGAGTGAATTGAAAGCTCGCTGTTTTGCGGAGTTACGAGGATATAACATATGTAGAGGTAAGCTATATTTACAGATACTTTGTTTGCCCCCCTTTCATTCAATTTCAACTAGAAATGGTTGGTTTACTTGATGAATATTCCTCCAATAACACGTGGCAGAGCCAACAGCGGGACCAACTGCTGTTTTCTTTGAGTTAGCAGTTATTTTGCAGTACGATATTGATGGATAATTTGACACTGCGACTTCAAACGTACTCCGGAGTGATCGAGAGACGAAGAGAAGAGGTGCAATAATCTGTGGTGGACAGAAAGCGAGTTTTCCATCTAACGCCCCTTTCCCTTCCAAGTCGTGTCATTTGTAGTTCAGAATACTGTTCAAAAGAAAGGCTAGTTCTTCATCAGTTGGATTTTAGGCAGGAATGGAGATGTTTGGGTCACTGCAGAATATATAAACTCCTTTTGCTATAATTACCAAGGCTCACCACCCTCCTAACTTGGACGACATAGTTACAGGGACTTGTTTAGCCTGAAAACCATAGCTCACTATACCGTCGTCTTTGAATGGCGGAGAAAGCACATTGGAGCCAGGGTAATCTAAGTTCGGTAAAGTGTCCTCAAAAGGTGGTACTGACATGGCGTTTGGGTTTCCCTGACCCCATGTGGGATCACCTGTTTGGATATTTCCCATAAGTGTTTCTTCTCCAAGCATTTGATTCGTGGGTCGATATCCCTGCTGATAACCATTGTTCCAGTTGTAATTGGGAACGTTCCCTTGCGATCCCGTAGGGCTGAAATCTTGTTGCATTCTCCAAGATTGGAGTGGAACCTGCGCAGAGCGAGGCATGGCAGCATTTGTAGGACTCGCTACACAACTCGAGTAGTTTTCTCTTTCCCTCTTTTTTACTGTTGCAAGATACGCAGACTTCGAAGAGAGAACGTTGCCGTTAGGCGGGTTCATATTGGGATATCGAGACGAGCACGGACCATATGGTGAAGTCTGTTGAGGCATTGGATGGTGCTGCAACTTGTTCGGGGTTTTCGCTTTAGCAACTCCCTGCCACGATATATTCACTCTGGCGGGATCGCTCTCTCTCCTCCCCAGAGGGGACGGGTCTGGAGTAGGCATCCCAACAGGTGACATTATCTGTGAGCCACTGACATGGGACCCTGCGGGCGATAAGAAGGGCGATGGCTGACCGGCGGAAGAAGTTGGCGAGAATGGGTCACAGTTTACGTGAGGTGGGCTGTGAGCTGACGATGCGTAACTGCCGTTAGGACTGGCAAGGGATGTGGAGTTAGACTCGCTCCCACTCGACATGCAGTCTTGTACCAAGGCTAGAGTCTCTTCCAAAGTTGGTAGCGGTAGCTCTGTAAAGGCGGGCTCCATAACAAGCTGAGACATGTGATTAACAAGATCAGTGTCCTTGCTGGGATCGAAGAAACTCGAATCGGATTCTCCCAATGGAAAATCTGTAACCGAAAGAAAACTATAGTTCAAGGAGTGATGTGCATGAAATGCTCTTGAAAACAGCCGATATTAAATACCAGCAAAACAATCAAAATTTACTCATTTGCAAACAAACATAAGAGATTAGAAAAATTATATAAACAACAGCCTATTCTTTTCTAATTAAAGCAGACAGCATCAGCAAGCAAAATAATAGTTGCCTGCGTGTGTGTAGGGGTGTGAAAATTAGGGGGTAGGATGTGTGGGGATACGACAGGTGGGGCGGGGGACAAATAGGAACAAGGTAATCCTTACCTTGTGACAAAAACATAAAGTCATCTGTCATGAGTTCATCTTGCAAATCTACACCCAAATCAAGGTCACCAGGGGAAGCGGGTGCAGAAGTACAAGCAGTAGAGCTAAAACCATCGTCGGGAAATGAGGAGGTATTAGCTTGAGGTGATAGGGAACCATCTGTGGATGAAGTAGGACCTAGTGATTCAAAGACACTGAAATAAACTTTTGTCCTCGTTCACGAAAAACTGAAACACTGCCAAATGAGGGAAAATATTTCTTTAGAATTTTGTTGTAAATTTTTCTCTCTCTCCGATAAAAAGTCACACTTGAGACTTGTGTGTGTCCTAAGAGCCGATTTAAGGACATACAAAAGAGTAACACCATCAGCTAAAACCCCCATTTCTCCTTTAAGTTTCAGCTCCAAGTGAACGATATGCAAGCAAAAAGCATTAGCAAAGCAATGTTGATACAGCCTAACAAGTCCATCAACTGCTAGCACTAAGTCACAATCTTGGAGTCAAAACACTGTCCTAAGAATACTTTTGTATTCTCACAAGAAAGGAATGATAATTTGTTTTGACTCCAAGATCAAGATTTAATGCATTGGGATGGCGTTTTAGTTAACTTGAGTTTTTTAAGTTATATATATATTGAAGTACAATGTATACTGAATTTGTAAGCATGATGTCAGCATACACTCATGTCATATGTTTGCACCATCTTCAGTCAATAAAAATACACAATGTTAATAAACTTTAAATTAAACTTTACACACCTCTGTTAAAAAAGTTCTGATGGTGAAGTCCATTCCCACTTGAAACATTAGACGGTGGTCTTTTCTTGTTGACAGGGAAAAACTTGGGTGGGACAACAGGATATTTAAAATCTTGTTCGTTTTTACTGTCTTCCATTAAATATTGGAAACGACTAATGTCTTTTGGACTTTGGCTTCCATCTGATGGAATAAACTGCAAAGCTGTAGTATGTTGGCCTCTCTGTCTTAGAACTTCTTCACCTTCTTCATCACTGAATCAAGAAAAGAACATGCAGTCTTGAAGGTCTTGCATCCCAAAGTTTCTTTTCAGGGGGGATTAGTTGGTTCTACACACATATATACTGAATGGAACAGCTTTTGAGAGTATGGTTGCAAGTTCTCATGTTTCCCACAGTTCATGGCTTCTCATACTTCATGCGTGCGATCATGAACACAATATCCAGGGATATTTCTGTTTGGATATGAACTAGTCAACACTACAATAATATATGTATCTAAATACCTGAGAGGTCTATTTGTAGTTATAACAAAGTCAGCTTCATTTCCTTTGAACACAACTTGAGCTGTTCCTGTCAGCCACTGCCACTTCATATTCTTGTTGAGGATGCGAAATGTTCCTTGGCATTTTCCAGTTGACATTACTATTGGTGTAAGAAGAAATAACCAAAATTAGGCCAACACATTTTGACATATTTTTGAGTTCCCATAGATCATTGACAATTATATATATATAAAATACAGAGTAACATGTACACAAATTGAAGAAGGGAAAAACCAATAAAATTATTATTATTTGTCCAATTGTTCTGAACACTATACCAAAATAGAAATTTCAAATTTGTCTCATACTCACAGTCAACATGAAGGGTTTTCAACACAGCTATGTCTTCAAAGTGAATCATGCAGTAACTGGACTGAAGGGCAATGTCCCGTTTATGGTAGCCGAGAAGTGCACGACCCCTAAGAAAAAGGAAAAACTCTAGTTATGTTATT
Organism: Stomphia didemon; assembly: GCA_031471435.1. Taxonomy (NCBI): domain Eukaryota; kingdom Metazoa; phylum Cnidaria; class Anthozoa; order Actiniaria; family Actinostolidae; genus Stomphia; species Stomphia didemon. Next base: position 16,729 of record JAUPMF010003227.1, on the reverse strand, counting down.
ATTATCTTTGAATATTGAATAATGTAAACTTTAGACATATAAACACACAAAATGAACTCAATCATATCCCCAAAGCTCCACACTATGACAGACAAAATATTTATTCATTTTATGTACATTCGTACTTTTGGTCGATGTCTACGAAACTCAAATCCATTCTGTTCTTGCTGCAGAAGAGTGACGTTTTGAGGCGTATTTCAAGTATTGATGATGTCATTGTCTCCATTGGGGTGCAGATGAGGAATAACCCATACTCGCGTCTGTCATTGTCAGGCAATGTCATTTCCCTTAATCTACCATTGCACTTGAATGGCTAAAGGGTGGAAAATATATTATAAAATATATGTTAAATGTGCAGTGTACAGTATACTTGTATGGAAATTGTTTATCAAAATACTAGACGGCCACAAACTACATATATATATATCCAGTTTTTTATAGATTATTGTTAATTTGTAATATAATTCACCTGGCCTGCTAATTTAAGAGAATAAGGTTGAGTTGTTTGTAGAATACAATACCTTGAAAAAGCCAGCACTTGTGTTGAGAATACATTTCATTCTACAAATGAATGAGCGTTCTGTGTGAATCACCTTGGATAGTGACCCAGTTTCTGATAAAAACAAAGCAAGTTTTAAAATTTTAATAAAATAATTGAATACTGAATATAAAGTACTGGGTGTGACTTTTATCTTCCACACACACTCTGTTTTAAGGTTTTGCAGACAAAAGCTTATTTGTTATTTTGTAAAATGAGTGACTGAATATGAAGTGTGAAAGAGCACCTAACACTGAATTATTATGCACTAAGCATTTTCACTGTTTATTTAAAGATTAACGAAACACAGAGTACTGTTATGAGAGAAATCCAGTAGACAAAATGTAAATGTGAATCCATCTTTGCTAATAATTTTTTTATTTTTTTTTAGAAATGTCACTTCATTTTGAATGTACACAGTTAGGCATTATTTCCTAGCTTTTTTTCAAAGGAACTGTCTTATATGAATATACTCAAAATGTACTCAAAATCAACTAAATAGGCAATTCAATGTATAATTACAATTATCAAGTTTAATATTTTTCTTAAATGAGAAAATTTTAGAAACTTGCTGCAAATTGCAAGAAATTCTAAACAAGGAAGTTTGCAAAGCCAAAGCAATAAGCAATGTAGCATTTTTCATTTATTAAGTCATATTACTTTTAGAAAAGTTGAATAATGAATGACAAAAATCAGTGGGGCATCATGAATACTCTGCATGGTATAAAAAGTTAGGTTTCATTCAATAAAGATTTGTAATAAAAACAATATTCAAAATATGATAAAAATAATTTCAGGGAGATTTTTTCGCAAGATAATCTAATCCATATTGTTAGAAGGGCGATATGATTTTTTCAAAATATGCGAGAGAAATAAAAACCAATCTTACCCGATGTTGTTTCCTCGTCTCTTTGTTTGGGCGACTTGTTTGGGTTGCCATCATTCTCTTCATCAAGAATCTTGATCTTCTACAAAGAAATAATAATATTTTGTTTAATCCTTTGATAATTATTAAAAAAATAATTCTGTTTTATACTTCCCTAGGTAATAGAGTACATTTAATTAATTTTTTACATTTAAATATTTTGAAAATCATTCAATTTGAAAGATGAATACTGCTAATGAGTGAAAATAAGTTTTCTCAGAAGAACTGTACTGCTAATTATCCAGATTAGCAGTAATCTAATTGGTCCCTGTTGGACTACATATATAACAGTGGATGCAATCATTATCTGTCTACATACCTTGTCTTCACCTTCCAAATGTGGCTGGAAAGTTTTCTTAATGAGATCATGATCATCAACATGAATAAACCTCAAGAAATCCTGATGAATCACACTTGACTGGCAATGTTAACCAACAACAAAAACACATTAGGAAATTGTACAGTGAACACTTCCACATTAAAATCACATTTATGTACCTGTGACAGGCCAAGGTATTCTTGTATGGTTTCCGATGCATAAAACAGTTCATAGTCTTGGGTTAGGACGATCACAAACCCATCTAAGGCCTGTTCAAAGATAAGAGTACAAATTTAATTTATTATAGTACAATTTTAATATACAACTTGTAAAATTATGTACAAACCTCAAGAAGAAGTTTTGAAAATATGCCATTCCCTTCAAATTGCAAATCCTTTTGCTTGGAAACAACTTTCGCCACGTTAGGATCGCCAGGATCAGTCCACTGTTGCTCTAATTCAAATCAACAAAACAAAAATTTAGAAAATATGAACAAAATCAAACATCTTCTAGGTACCAGATCACCACGCACGAGTAAGAGAGAGTCGACCCCAGTTCCTCTCAGAGACCACGTGACATATGAGATGAAAAGAGCGGGAAATAATCTGGGCGACTTTGCAAGGAAAGCTTTAAATTTTCGCAGAGTCTTCATCATGAAAACCCCAAGGTAAGCAATAATACCACACATTTGATATAAGCTGATGAATTTCAAAGTTCTGTATTCTATATTTCACTATGTAAACTTTGTTGAAAACCCCAATTTATTCGTTATTTTCCAATATGAACCTTACCTTTGAAGAAGTTTTTAGCTCTCAGATAACTAGCAGAGAGCCTCAAAATGGATAATTTGTCAAGCTTCTGTATAACATCGTTTGGGAATGGTAAAAGCTTGGCTAGGTTATCAAGTTCCACATTAAATCGGTCTCGGTGGCGTTTGGAAGGGTTTAGAGAACCCTTCAAACTATAAAACAACGATATAGCATCAGTAAAACATTGACATTAACTTAGTATCTTTAGATATAAAAGCATTAATATTAGCAATAAATAAACTGAATGGTGGACAATGATAAAAGTTATTGTTTAAATTAGACACTGTTAAAGCTCATGGATTTGCTTTATTTGATATGTTTTGTGACAGTTGGGGTATAGGATTGAATAGCATATACAGCACTGTCAGTGGTCTCGCTTAAAATAAAACTAAGCATATAATGACTTGTTGCCTAACCCATTGACATGGGACAGGAAATTGCTTTCAATCCAATCATCTTTGACTTGATTGCAAATTCATCAACTTTCATTGATTTTGTTTATTTTGTTATCAGGAATATATATCAGCACATAATTGAATGGTAACCAGCATTGTTCCACAATTATTCAGCTTTATTTTAAAATAGTGCCAGTCATAATTTCTAAAAATGGAATTTAATTAATGACCACATATCAAAATAATGTGTCAGCCATATTGTGATGAAAATTCCTTAAGAGCATGTTGGCTAGACAAGATAGTATGACTCTGGATTCATCTGTCATAATCACAGCATAAGGGACAAAAATCCAAACACATTGCAACCAGTGAGCCACTCGCTGAATTGTACTTTCACCATCTTGTGCAAGATTCACTATTTGTTAGAGAAATAAGCACGGCTGTAGCTTCTAATCTCACACATATGCTTAAAGGCTTGAGTCGTCATGGGTACATAATCAGTGATTCCAGACTACTTGACTAATTAGTGACATGACATGTAACATCTCAAATTGCACATCAACCGAATCCTCACATAATGACAGTTTTGATGAAGCTATTGGTTGGTTTTCTAAAGATTGAATACTACTGGAGGACTGTAATCCATCAAAAGGAAACCCTAATCTCAGCTGTCAGGCCAAAAAGGAAACTTGTCAAATTTTGATTGCAAGCAAAAGTGAAAAGCTGGTGGAATGTTTATTTAACCCAAACAAAAGTCAATGTGATTCATGTCAGCTTGTAGTTCATTCTAGAGCTTCTACATGAATGCTATTGTTTTTTGGGAAGAAAGGCTCTATTCAAACTCCATTTTATTACTCACTCATTGTTGTTAAGACTGTGATTTTACACTTTTATGGAATTCAAACGTCTGTAGTATAAATGAGGCAACAAAGAAATCTGTTGATCAATGTTGCAATTTAAAAACTCTGAGATTTTTACATTTACAATTAGTTATTCTTGCCATATTTTTAATTTACAAGACCTGGGTGTTTTAGAAGTCGGTTACAGCTGAGAATCGTCTAAGTTGAAAAGGTGTAAATTATGTTCGAATGCCAAAAAATAAGTTACTTACAAAATGACTTATGGGTCCAAAATATTGTGTGAAATCTCGGGAATATTTATTTTTAGAAAGGTTGGATACAGATATACCGGAATTATGGAACCCCCAAAATTAAGAAAGCGGAGTTATCCAAAAGATAACAGCTAACCGTTGAATACATCGGGTACAGATTCTCATGTTGCTAGCGGCAAATCATAAGAATATTGAGAATACAAATCAACATGAAATCATAATACAACTCGAGACATTCAATGGAGGTTCTGCACTGTAACCCAAGTCAATAAGAACGGCGACAAAAATAACCCTCGTTAATCAAAGAGAAACACTTGGACAACGCGACAACAAGATACACAAAATTAACTTCTGAAGGGTTTGAGAGTGTAGAGGGGTTTGGAGTGTTTAGACTTCCAATTTTAGGTTCAATATCACCGTGGCAAGTTCATTTCCGAGGGTGGAGCTAACAGAAATCGATTTTGAACGTTGACTTCGGTAGAGACAAAATGATTTGTGACCTGGAACCATGTAATAAACGCATTATTTTCACAAGCACGTCGATTGCGTTTGCTTTCGGGTGGTTTGTACAGACATTTAGGGCTTCCCTAACAATTTCGCGAAGTTTTATTCCGATTAGATTCAGAGTTACTGAAGACATGGTTTTCTCTTTTGAATAAAGAATGTCGGAATAACATTCTAGAAATCACTAGAAAGTAGATAGATCAACCAAGGGCGTAAATATCGTGTTTGTACAGCCGTTAGAAAGGAAATTTCATTTCTGTCTCGTGGCAAAATGTTTAATCCTTTATAACATTCTCGAATATCAGGACTATAGTAGAAGAATTTCATTTCAAACGAAGAGACAACACAGAGAAAGAACTAGAATGTACAAATATTTATGAAATGATAAATACGCTGGCGAACTTTCGATAAGGACCGGTCGATCGAGGGAGTTAACATACGTGAAACAGGATATTAATCTTGTTTGGATACTCAGACTCCCCACGAATAACAAACCAAAGCAGCCACAATTTGAAGTTTTATGAAGAATCTGCGTGAAATAGAGAATTACATGCTGCGACAATAGCTGTTTACTTTTCACGAGGGGCGACGAGCCGAGGAGTCCAAACGGCTTATATATGGTTCTTTCATGCTTTGTTGACATGGGTTCAACACCAGTTTACACGTACCCCAAAAACGTTGAGCTGGGGAAGGTGCAGACAAACATTGAACATTTGTCGACTTTTTGCCAGCCATGGCCATAGTAACTTTAAGGTAAAGCGAAAATGTTGTGCTATAAATTAGCATAAGAATTGCTCCGACCGCAGATGAAAAGACATGTGCAAACGCCATGAAATGGAGCGATTCGTTGTGGCAACTTATGCATATGCAAATTGTTCTAAACATTTCAAATATGTTGTCGACTCTCCTCTGGTTTTACCTCCTACGAAATCTTGGTTGGAGCTCTTATGAACTTTTGTCTTGTTCATTTTATCACTGATATATCACCTCAACTACACATATAGATATCATAACCATGGTGCGCGTTTATGCTTGTAAATAGTTGAAGGGATAATGGAAATATATTCGCGATCGCGTTGTTATTGCGTTTGGTAGATTCCTTTCTTGTTTTGCCTTTGCTATAGTAAATCTACTGGCGACAACATTGGGCCAGCCCAATTGAAGCAGTTCGAAACAAAACTGAGACAACCCTCTTATCGATAAAGTGTGGAATACTAGTGTTCTTGAGCGAAAATGTATCCTACACTAAGTGTTCCAGATTCTCTGAACTGGTTCAGTGTGTCCTATTTCGCCTGGTATTACAAAGGAGAAAACATGGCGCAGAATTGCTACAACAAAAGCTGAAATCGAATCATATTCTCTCGCGAAACCTCTCAATCTTAGATTGTAATTGGTAACCATTTCACCCAGATGGTGTAAGCATTACTTTCCTTGGAAAAGTGTGCGTGCAAATGTCTATTTTTGTGAGGAACAACGAGACCGTCGTAGTAGGTTAACGTCATCAACACCGAATTTTCGAAGCACGTACTACATCTCGCTTCGATTTCTCGTGCACGGAAACTAGAACACCGATTCTCTTCGCTTTAAGAAAACTGCGAGCCCCAATATATTACAATAGCAGTCTAGTCGAATTCTGTAAATGTTAATTCCAAGGAATTCAAGACTTTTATTTACTGCTGTCAAAGGTCACTAGATTTGCCGCGTTCCACTCAAACTAGGCCAGTTTACCATGCAAAATTTCGTTATGTTCCCTCCACCAACAACTAATCGAAAAACCTTTGGTTGCTGTCAAAATGTTCAACCCACATTCAGAATAGACAGAAATTGACAAGATCAAATTGAATTCGACAACGGGTGTAGATTTCGTGGCGCGTATGTCTCACGGTCAGTCCACCCGAGATTGTTTTACACATGGACGCTTGCGACGATAATTCTGTACTCTTTGACAACTGTTCTGCACAAGCAAAATAAGATTCCTCTGACTAATGTCGATGTTTGCTTATAGTGGTTAGAACCACGATAAAATATAAACTAGATGCTGTTTATTTAGAGGTACAAGTGTGAAGAAAGAGATGATATACCGAGGTGTTTATGCCCGTGTTCTGTTTCCCTACAGCTAAACGCCGATGGCGTCTCCACGTTCAATTCGGGTGAAGCAATTTCAGCCAAATCACTCAGTTGAATTAAACAGAAATATAAATAACAGCTTCGCACATTCTTTTCTAACACAGTCGATTTGGTTTGGTTTCGGCTTTGAAGATCTAAATTGTCAGTTCCCGGCAATTGCTCTCGAGGTCAGACTGTATCTGCTTTTGCTTGTAACAACGCTTCATCGTCGTTCTCAAAACACGATTTTTCCTATTCAAATTTAACACCTGGACTTGAAAGAAGTGATCATTGAATAGGTTCGTTTCGTGTCGAGCTTACCTGGAACTACGCTTCTTCCTTTTCGCTGTGCTCATGATGGTATTGAGTTACGAGCTACGAGTCAAGCCGCCATGGCCTTTGTTGAAGTGTTTTCGGCTTCAAAGTTTCTCTCTCTCTGGCTTGTTCTTTTCTCTTGCCGAGAAGGTAAAGCAGGTAGTTTACAAGTAAGAATTTGTCTATGTAGAATATTATTCCCCTCTGTTGTTGTGGCAATACACACTGTGCATTTCTTATTCAGAAAGAGTTAACATGCGACGGCCATCTTTCCTCGCCCCTCAAACGTATTTCGAGAACAGAATCGTACAGAATAAGCCAAGCGAACACAATAGTCGGGCGCTGATTGGCGCCCACAACACATTACCACAAACGTCACAAGTGACCTTTGCATATTTAAGTGAGGCTCAACAATGGCAGGGCACTCCATATTTATGAAAGAAATTGAAACCTGAGGGATGCAGTCGATATCCGGTATAAAAGTGTGGAAGATGATGGTTAAACCTAGTTTGACGCGAGGAAACCCTTCTAATGCAAACGCTAATGCCAGACTCTTGTCAAAGGTGCCAGGTTTCAGACGCTTTTCTTGGGCAGAGGTGTCCGAGTTGACACTTAAAATAACAAACAATCATTCGTCTTCGAAGTAGCCTTTGTGAAGCGAACAAAGACAGATATGAATCTCATTAAGTTCTTGCCTTTGAAAGGAATAATTGAAGTGTACTCGAGACCAGCTCGCTAGTAGATGTGATAAAATCTGGCAGCGTTTAGAGTTGCGAGTCTGTGGTATTTGAGGCTGGTGTTCAAGCAAATGACCGATTTTCACAGTCCGTCTCGATTCTATGAATCCCCTGGCAATTGCTCTAACAACAGGGGTGGGTTAACAGGTTTGGGATGAGAATCTGCGTATTTGGAAAACATTGAAAATTCACATAGACAGCAGAGCATCTCAGCTGGTGGTGGTTGGGATACATAATTATGTAGGTTTTGGAATGCAATAGCTCCAGGTTCTAACATTGTTCAGACTGGTCCGTTCCCTCGTTTGTCTCGAATCGCTGAAGGCATGTCAGCTAATCGTTTCGTTTGACAGCAGGTGCGACAATATTAATTAATGAAATAAAAATTATCTACAGTGTCAAAGGTCCTTTACTCCTTCGAGCAGGTAGACATAGTGTTCTACGAGAGAGGGGAACACACCGTATATCGGAAGCTAATGCTTGTTTAAATCAGGTTGAACGAAGTGAAGTTTCTGACAACAAGGCAAACACTTCAAAAGCAAGGAGAATGTTTTTTTTTTCAATAAGTTGCTGTATAGAGTTTCCTAGATGAAAGATATGACCTTATGTCAAGATATTATTTTCTCTCAAGTTTGTTTATATTTCATCTCATCCACAGCGAAATTCAGAACAGCTTGTGTTGTCGACCGTGCTTTTTGAAAACACTTTGGTGAGGTGTTAGCGCCATTGGCTTTCTTTATCATGTTTCGCGCCAAAAACGAGCTCTAGGAATACTGTAATTTATTCGTCTTTCATTAAACAGTTCCAGCGTGTTGTTATTGTAAATTCTTGAGCTATTGTTACAATTTCATTGAAATTCACCAGCTTTTCAAGCTATTATGCTTAATGGTTAACCCAAGTTCCATTGCACCCACAGTGTACCAAGTCCAAATGATGCTATATGAGGATGGAACCATGCCGTCCTAATGCCAAGGTATGTACTATGCCAGGGTTGCTACCTGATATATTGCGTATGGTATTTGGTATTTGCTCTTTTTTCGCCATGTGTAAAACACAATGGATGCTTACAGAGAGCTGAAGAAGAGGACAAAAGCCTTGTGCAATGATATTTGTATTTTGACTACCCCCATAACACCTGTCTGGATGTGATTGTCTAATATTCGCCGTCACGATGGCTAAAACACGTGCAGCATAACTTCATGTACGATTTCATAACTATATTGATATGTGTTTTCCTGTTCGAATCAAAGCAAACACAATGTTTCTCAGTGCTATATCGAAAGTGAATACAAGAATATGTCACTCAGATTAAATTTGGCGGGAAAATGATGAATTTTAATGACAGCTCGTACTTTGAAATGGTTTTCTTTAGCCGCTGAGGAATGGGAGAGAGTTTTTTTTGGTCGGCTGTTTTTACATCGGCGGTATTTTTAAGTCTACTAAGGGTTAGCTCTGATAATTGGTCTGGCTGTGTTTATTGTTTTACGAACAGAAAATCTATTTTGTTTAGCTGGGAAAGATCGATTGGGAACAAACCGGCTGCCACGAAAGCCACAGATAAACCCAGAGATAACATGACAAAGCAGTCATGGTAAACTTATCTTGTAATTAACATTTCCGTCTTCAAATAACTGAAAGGGACTTGCATTAGCAAATGAATGCTTGGATAAATCGACATAACAAGTCGGTGCTCAGTATAGCACCGCCACCGATGAGTAACAAGGCGGTAACTCGAACCATGACTTCCTTACAGTGAATCATACTTCTGATATCAAACCAAAAAGAAGGAAGTGGGATTCCTAGGACTATCTGAACACTGAACAAGAGGGCTTTTGTATAAATCAGATAAGAAATTGGAATGAATCCAACGTCCGTAACACAAAAGACTAAAATTTGATGCGAATTTTCAGACCGGTTTGATAGAAAAAGGTGTAAATAAAGACGATGTGGCTTTAGAGGGAAATCAAACAATAATCTAAATATAGCCGATTATAAAGAAGAGAGGATATATGATAACCTCACAAAACACCCTCCCCTCCCTTAGCGCCATAGTGTTTCCTCACAGCTTGGCTTCGTCGCTGTCTGGTCATCATATGATGTAGTATTTCAGTGCCAGATCATTTGGCTTCAGAAAGCCGGTTACAGACATTGACAAACCCCAATTCATAACGGGGCTACATTCAGTACCACCACAGTCCCAGATCGACCAGTCGATGACCCAAAGATGTCTTTCTGTCTTAGCAAAACATTCTTTGCAAGTCTAGGCCATGGTGTCGATAATCCTATCGGCTTTAAATAAGTTCAACGTGAGGATGAAACTACCTGATAATTACATGGAGGTATCACATATCCATTGATATGGTCTGAGGGGGCTAATACGTATTGGGGGAGCTCGCAATCCTGTCAAACCGATATGTACAGCATTTTTACCGGTTAATCCGAAAAGCGCTAAAACTGCCGAGAATGAGAGAAACTCCAGCCAGTCTGCCTCATCTAACTCATATCCCATGTTTTCTAAACAAAGACAACAAAATTTGATTACCTTTAAGTTTTATTTAACCCGACGAGACAGATTTAAACGACTGATTTACAACAATTCAAATACAGAGATAATTTCGCGCCGATTTGCGACTGATCTCCGGCAGCAGTCTCTGGTGACGTCAGTGGTTCGCCCATGCAGCGAATTTTACATCGTCGTTGTCTTTTGAGTCCCACCTGTTATAAACATTATGAATCTCCTGTTCGAGGCTGTGCTAAATCATTCTTCCCTAAGCCACAGCGGCCAAACTCAAACAAATCAAGTGCCGTTTACATCAACGGTATAAGTATAAGTAATGCGAGTACACTCGCTCATCGTTTACAAATCTGATCAAATTGGCGTAGATCTGCATTCTTAGGGGCAATGTTCTGTGTTTTGGATTATGAGATCAAGAGTTTAGGCCTAATTGATATATGGAATATTCCTGAGATAGCTGAACAACCTTTCCCTAGATCGATAATAATGCAACGTTCCTGTTTAGGAAACATAGATAACTTGGCCGGATTAAAAAAGTGACTTTCTTGTCCATAGTCAATCTAATGAATGACCTGTTATCAACAAACTGTAAACCGCAACTCAAGCAAGCTGATTTGTTTCTTTAACAACATTCACATATGTTACCATATTGTAAAGGGCGTTGCCACCATTCTCAAAATAAAAAGATAAAAAAGCAATTTGTTCTAATACATATGAAAAATGTTTCGTAGACTGCGAGACCTCTAACTTATAAACCTTTAAGCTTTTGGAAGGAAAGAAAGATCATTACAGTTAAAAAGTTATTAGTCTCAATCTCTGTTAAGTTCATTGGTTTTAATATCCGTCGACCCGACGCCGCCAACAAAGAAGCATTTTATGAAACCAGATTACATTTGTAAAAGGAAGATTGAACTTTATCTACCATCATAATTCTAAAAGTCTTTCCTATCCTCTTCTCTAGCATTCAATAATCGTCAATTAATGCATCTCTAAATCGTCTGTTGTGTAACTGATTTGGTAATGTTCCACCGAAAAGGCCTTTTTCCCTGCTATCATAGCATATCAACTCATCGAAAGAGCACAAGGCGTCGTTAGGACGGATCCTTTGAGAAACGTAATCAGATCAATTATGAATGTGATGTCTTGCCAAGTTTGTCTTTTCAAATTCATTCTTGTCATGTTCTTTCCTGTGTATCCAGCAGCTTTTATTCAAAACAAATCAGAATATGGAATTTCCCGAGTTATTTTTGGGCCCAGACCGGCGTGGGTCAAAGTTACAATAGTAGGGTGTTCCACAAAGGTCGTTTATTGGTCCATTGTAGTTGAGACATCAACATTCCTATTAGCCATATTGCTAATTAAACAAAGTTGATCGATAATAGTAAAAAAATACTAGCCCAAAATCGGCCCCCCGGGAAGGGACAACAAGCATTTTAAAAGGGTTTTCTTTTTCACCAGCCGCAATGGGTTAAGGTCGAATTGCCCAATGTCTGGAACATTCTTGCAGTGTTGGTAAACCAGTATGAAGAATTTGCTGTATTCTGACAATATCTGTGAAATCCATTATTTAGGTTGTATGCTTGAAGCTTTACATTTAGGTAAAATGCTTGAAGCTTTTCAGTTTAACTCGTCAATTTTTTCTGGGTTTTCAGTTGTAACTCGAACGCGAACATTGATAGCCGGACTGAACACCACAACGAGTGGCTGACATATTGAAGGCTTCTGCAAACCCCCTAGTTTGGTCTCGCGGATCATGTGACATGATTCAGCGATACGCATGCGCAGAGGCGTTGATAGGTTTCGCTTTGACAAGCCTTTTCGTATAAAGCTGACTCGTCGTGTTCATGAAAATGCAATTAGCATCTTTTTTGGCAGAACTGCAAATTAACTTATTGAATCATTTCAAACTTTGTATCACAAAATGTGACAGGGCACGATGCTCAGAAATCACTAAAGACTAAAGAAAGTCTGAATTGTAGTGCTACTGTTCGGGCTAGGCGTGGACGCGTTGGTTCAGGGTTCAATGGCGCTGGACCGGACACGGTCGAATACTTTTCCGACGAAGTAATCAAATTGGTTCTTGTAGATGTCGTGTCGCTCTGCAACAAGTTTACCTTCAGTCGAAAATAGCATCAATATTCCAATCTCAGTGGGTTCTAAAGTTGTGACTACAGTGGACTGAGATTTTTGAGTCTCCAATATAGACGACAAACCTTCAAATTGGTTGTTGCTAAATATAAGTGTACATTGTCTATAAACAATGATGCATTTGTTTTGTTAGAGTTGTATTGGCGAAGCAAATTGAATAATGCTCTAATTTTTTATCCTTCAGCTTTCCTTCATTTCCTTTTCGGGCAACGAGAAGATTAGTTCTGGTATGCTCTCTATACAGGCGGTTTGGTTTGAATATAATTGTAGATCCAAAAGCTTGAAAATAATCTTCTTGTTTTTCCGCTTTGAAAAAAAGAAGGATAATTGACGCCTATTAAAAACGGATGAAACGTCATTAATTACAGTCGCCCCGACAGACGGATGGCGCCAAATAGACTCATTCCTTACCATGGCAACCGAATGGATTTCGACGCTACACGAGCAACATCCAGTCGCCTACTTTGTGTATAAACCACAACAAACAATGGTTGTCAGTACAACATTATAAATATTATTTCCGGCTGTTAGTTGGTGTTTGTCTGCATTTCAATAATCGGTTACGTTTGATAAAGATGCGACAAACGAACAATGCGCAAAACGACTGAGAAACAGTCATCGATGTCCTGTTTCAGCGATGTGGTGGGATTCGACATGCCATTGTCAGTGTGTTGCAGAGCATTCACTCCGAATCACCAACCGAATCGACGTCGACCGCAGGAATAAATAGATTCTTATCGTGCCTCGCTGCTTCTCCCCGAGTGTTGTTAATTTCCCCTTGTCAAATAGGAAATTAAAAACTAATCATATTTAATGTGCTTCACTGGTCTACCGAGTGTTTCTCGCTAAATGCAACCAGGTACTTTACAACTGTTTCACTCTGTCGCCGCCGTCTTGTCTGTTTTCCCGAGTGTTACTCGACCGCGCCGAGAGTCTGAAAGAGCATAAATCATACCATGTTATTTACATGTACAATTTAGTTCGGTTCGTTTGATAATGAGCTTGTGCTGTAGATCAGCACGGGTCTTCTCGTATATTGGACTAGATAAGCCAGCCATCACGACAAGAACGCGTCCTTGCAGCTTGTTTCAGTGTTGTTCAGCTTGACCGAGGAATCATTCCAGAGATATGTAAGTCGGTCAACCTCAAGTATTACTTTATTGATGGGAAAAACGCAATTGCAAACATGATAATATCTTTGTAATTAAAATGATTGATGACTATTGTGGCTCTCCAGGCGTACTGACACCACGCTTAGGGGTGCCGTGTGCGGACTCTTGGATCTATTAGTAAAAATACCAAGACATTTCCTTGAATTGATAAAGTTTGCCGAAAACATTCTACATACCATCGAAGGTTTAAACGAGGAGCAACATAGACGTTCCCAGTTCGGAGGAACTGATGAGAGAAGAACAAATAATGGGTGGGGTTAGAGGTAATCGTGGTAATGGTTGTTATTAAAAATGGGATAATAAATAAAAGGGAAATGAGATGAGACTAAGCCAGCATGAAGATAGCCTTGCGATTGGTCCATGAGTTTGAGCCTCGTTTTCGGTGAGATTGACAGGTCCTGTCACAAATGATTGCCTCCAAACAATTATCGATTATCCAATTTGATTGCGTTCTGAAGCCTTTGTCTTTGGGCCATCTCGTTTGCCCCTAAAAACTGTTGGAGGTCTGGCTTCGCACACGCAATGAACTACCGGTCGAAAACAACCGCTTCTGGGTCCATCCAGATGACTCGGTGGAGCGAGAAACTAAACCGCCATCGCACAGTTGAAATTTGCATAAGCATAATTCATTACCCGAGACGTTCATCATTCCTGATATTTTTTTCTTGGCCGGAGGGATTATCAAACCACTTCAGATACTTTTCTCAAAGGAGTGTTTGTTAGTTAATTATAATTGACGTTCGTTATGGAAATCATGAGTTCATGTTTCCCCCCACAAGATTTCGAAAGTCAGTTCCATCGATTAGATTAGTTGTTGATGGAAAACATTACACTCCTCGGGAAGTCCACCCAGTTGGCTTGGACTAGTTGAGATCGATATGATCCGGAGGTCGCGCTATTTAGACCTTTCCCGTTATTAGTATTGATATAAAAGGTCTTTAAAAATGCAGGTTAATTCTGTAGCTCCTCACAATCAACTGCTATTAAACATTCTAAATTAATATTCATTGCATTTACTCACGTTGCATTCCAGATTAGTACACTTACGAGCTCAACTGGATCTGCAGCAACGGCAGTTAGTGTCCCGTGTGTCAGTTTGGCCTGTGTGTCTCGCAGAGGTTGGATTGTTACGTATGGGTGCTAAATATGCTCTTCCAAGATCCAATACCGTATTAAAGTTACCTTATCACCTCCTAGAGGCTTTTTTTTCCATTATTCCTGTCCCTCTGGAGTACCCCACCCCCTAGAGGCTGTATTAACTATTTCTAACAGGTGCGAAGGTAAGACCTCAGAGTGGGTCGCTATCTAATCGATCCCTGTGGGGCTGGACACGAGACACCGGTAGTCAGGGTAACTTGAGCCCCCCTAATCGCTAGGTCTTCTGGAGCTCGATATATATTTCTCCTTTGTCGTTCTTTGCTAAGAATAACATTTCAAATTTCCGGTCGGTATACGAATAAGCCTGATAGATTACTTTTCAGGAAAACAATAATGAGATTATTTATTTATTGCACTGGCCATGCGGTTCAAACACTGATAACAATAGAATACGTGGATAATCCAACACTGAACAGATCGAAGTGGCTGGATTTCACAATGTCCAGGAAGAAGTTTGGTACCGGATAAGAGAGTTGATTGGATCATACCTCTCTATCGGTGGTAAAATCATCGGAAATCCTTGTATTTTATCAAGATTGCAATCGCGCGTCTCTGTCCATCATGGTTTGTTATCTACATGCGAAATACATGCACGGGCGGGTTAATGAGCGGGATGTAGTTGCCCGAGGCTAAGCGGTAAGGCCAAGCGGTAAAACCAGTCTTGAAAATGGTTTTTCTGTCAACACTTAACGTGTAAGGTAAATAAAAGTTAATAGATGACAATATCAAATTGAAAAAGCCAGGTGTTGCTGGTACACCTCTATACCAGATAATTACTGGTCAACCGTTCTTTATAATGTATTCCATTCACCTGTTTTGGTCAAAACAAAATTTACATATATACACGAACAGTTTTTATTCGAATCGTTTTTTCGGTGACACCATACAAATATTTACAGGACATTTTATTTCTGGTGTCAAAATAAAATATTGGCAAAAAGGCGTTTCCTGGAAATGTCTCGAGAAGTTCTTCGGTGAAATATGGCTGATGTATTTTATGACACAAAGACATATCAGTAAAATGCATTTGCGACACTGAGAATGACAAACTGCTGATGTTGTCCAGAATAAGTCGATATTTTCCAGACAACTAACAGGATGCGACACGTTTTCTGTGGACGGCGGGTAACTCGCTCCTGGTCACACACAGACCGCTGCTAATACACGACCAAAGAATACATAGAGCTAAGGTACTCTGCCTTTCTACTTTCTCTGGCTACGTACCGTTCAAATACTGCCTCTATGGTACACGACTATCAACACAACACTAGTCCCGATATGTCATGATTAGCTTGATGAATGGCACTGGGTGTTTCGTAACCATCGTCACCTGCTATGGTTTGGTACGTACGTGATCCAAAGCATAATTATTCCACGTATCGTATCAGAAACGTGACATATATCAGTCATCAGAATGGTTTCCGAAGCGCTTTGTGTCAGAGCAGTGGTATATATTAGGTTTGGACAGATTATTTCCAGTAATTGCTGGGTTCAAACGAACCGAATTCTAAAACATCAAATGTCACAAAGACGAAAACAAAAGATAATCCGAAAAAGAAAGCTCCTTGTGTTCTGTTAGTTGTTAATTGAATACGCCCCAGGGCAAACACTAACCAATACCAGGGAGGTGATAATACTAACCAGCTACAACACCCCACGGTGTGCATCAAATGTTACACGGGCAACGATGCATCGACACATTACCAGAAATATTTTTGTATAGTTTATTTTTGTTTCATAAAAAAATATTATTTCTAAGCCATTAATTAGTCACAAAAACGAACACGTACTTGTGATAATCATTGTAATGATAAATAGTAAGATATTTCCTGTACATATTAACAAGACTATAACCGCACCTTATCACCGGGCTTATCTGTACAAACTACAGGGACGATAAGAAAAATAGATATAAACACGACTTATCTCTACGTTATGTACCAGCGGGCATCACAAATAGATATAAACACGACTTATCTC
>JAUPMF010003172.1:0-11161 GCA_031471435.1 Stomphia didemon | reverse complement strand
AGGACGTTTTGATCCTCGACTCGGCAGACATTGAACAAATTGCAAAATAATACTTTTACCTGCCAGGACTTTAAAAATGACGAGAGTAATGCGAAGAAAATAGATTGAAGTAATAATGGAATCGGGAATCATTGATTTAAAAGAAGAAATACGGCCGATGGAAACGGATTTTCAAAGACGCTATAAAATTTTTAACAATGGCGTAATTTTTGTATGTGAGTAAATTCGACAAGGGGCGCGCAATGCATCCCGGGAGCTAATGGGCCTTTAATAACTCTGATAAAACCAAATCATGACACGGTTGACTTCTCGGATGGCCTGGAGACGAGACGTCCTGTGCAACATTCGCCTCAGTTTCACTTTCATAATTATCCAACTTCAACTAAAACAGCATCGAATTTTTCCTGGATTTATTTAAGAAATTGTTCAAAGAAAACTCATCGAAAGTGGATGTTTACCTAAATTGGTTTATTGCCTGAGCAAACTTAATGGTAAGTAAGGGAAGAAATGACGTGATCAAAATGACGTCTCGAAATGAACGTAAATATCTATGATCTAGTTAACTCTAGTTGGTTGATATGGCGAAAGAAGAACACTTTATTGACATGAGTACAGCAAACGAGGCTGGATCCCATGTTACAGATGCCTTCCTTAATGCTGTTAAAAATAACAACGAAAGCGAAGCTTTTGTGCTGATCAGGATCCGGTTTCCAAAAAGCTGGTTAACGCTAACCTAGGGCCGTTAAATATAGGCTCTCATATATATCCAAACAAATTGCCAAAATTGCTATATTTAACCCTGTGTTAGCGCTAACTCGCTTTCTAGAAACCGGGCCCAGTATTGCTGGAACACAGGTGAATGTAGCTGACGCGGAATGAGAAAATTGCGTTGTTATACGCCGGCCAAGATGAAAGGGAACGACTCGTCCATGCCTTAATTATATATATAAATGTGTGTGGTTGTTGGTGTGTGTCTGTATTTTATAAAACCAAACGTTTATATACCAGATATTATTTTTCTCACAGATGACACGGTTGACTTCTCGATGCTTCACTTTCATAATTACCCATCAACTTCAACTGAAACGACAATGAATACTGGATTTGAACGATAAAGAAATTGTTCAAAGACAACTCATCGAAAGATGTTAACCTAACTTTGGTTTATTGCCTGAGCAAACTTAATTGAAAGTTGAGGGAAGAAACACAGGAAGCCCAAGCTCTGTATTTGTGTGATTTATATAAGACATGTATGTGAAGTAATAAATTATTTAAAAATGTCCACTAAAAGTAAATCAATTTTCATAAAACTCACCTATAGCATACTTCTTATCGTTGACAACCTCCGTGCGCGTTTTGAAGCTAATCGGACGAGTTTTAGATTTTTTTCTAGTAGTAGTAAGAAGAAATGGGAAGGATAGAGACTAGCGACGCCATTTTTTAGGGTGACTGACTACAGATTACGGCTGCTTTCTCTTGAAATGCAAACCCAACCGAGATTTCACTCAACCACAGCAAAGTTGAATAAATCATCACTCGTCTGAGTCTATTCAACCCGTGAAAACCTTTTCCGAAAAGTCCGATAATCCACAAAGAAGTTCGGAATAAACGTTGTTCGAGTTCGTGATGGAAAAAACCTGGACGGAAGTCGTTGCTCGACCGTTCAGTCAAGGTCTTCCGGTCGATTCTCATTGGACGATACAACGGAAGTTTGATTCACATACATGTCTTATATAAAACGCACAAATACAGAGCTTGGGCTTCCTGTGGGAAGAAATAGCGTCTCGAAATGGGTTGCTTTGAGTTGATACTTCCCTGCTGGCAGAGTCACCTTTTCTTTTTGAAATCGTTGAACTCCTAGACGGCGAAAAGTTGACTCTGCTCCCAGTCGCAACTTTTTGTGTTGCGCATGCGTGAGTGGTTTCTAAGTAACGCGTGACGTATTAACACATGTAAGCATAGTTTACGTCAATCAAATGTCGCGACAAATTTGTTTCACGTTGTGTGATGGCGTGTCCCGTTGGTAAACAAGCAAAAGTATCTCTTTCACTTTAGAAAATGAAATACTGCTTAATTCTGAGGTTCAGCCAAGTGCAGTATATTTGTTCCAAAGAAAATTGGCAATACTTTTTTTTTCCTCAGCAGAATTAAAAACTCTCTTCGTATTATTAAAAATGAACACGCCATCTTGAGTTCGTATTGCGGGCTCAGTTTGGGCAGCTGTTATATCTTACAAACATGCGCATTGGTATAGAGGGCTCATGTATTGATCAGCGGGATGTTTAGTGAGCATGCGTCTTGAATCTCCCGTTCACACTTGTGAACGGCGATTTGCGACTGGGGGCAGAGTCTCCTTTTCGCCGTCTAGCAGTTCAGCAGTTCAGCAGTTCAGTTTCTCCGCAGTCCGCAGTGCCGAAAGTCGACGAATTTCAATTATGTATGAATTATTTAATTATTTTAAGTATGGTAAAGTATTGCTACCGCAGTCCGCAGTGCCGACGTCGATGAATTTTAATTCACTGTAAGTATAGTAAAGTACTGCTACCGCAGTCCGCAGTGCCGACGTCGATGAATTTTAATTCACTGTAAGTATGGTAAAGTACTGCTACCGCAGTCCGCAGTGCCGACGTCGATGAATTTTAATTTACTGTAAGTATGGTAAATGTGATCTTTTGAGAACGACGCAATACTATTATCATTTGTATTATTATTGAACGTAACGCACTCTCGCAGTTGATAATATGTGTGATCTTTTGAGAACGTCGCAATACTATTATCATTTGTATTATTATTGAACGTAACGCACTCTCGCATGCAGTTGATAATATCTTTGATCTTTTGAGAACGACGCAATACTATTATCATTTGTATTATTATTGAACGTAACGCAGTTGATAATATCTTAGCTGTTGAGCGACTAGCGTTGAGTTCCGTGAGAATCACGATAAACGGTCTCGCTCTCGTTCGGGATAAACGCACATTTATAATCTAAGTCATAAAACTAAGTGTAACCGAAGTCTCGAGGTGGATAAACGTGTGTTAATTTATGTTATAAAAGTACGTAAGTTTTAAAAGAACGAGACAATATCTCTGACCTTCTTGGTTGTTTTGTTATTGTGAGAGTGTGGTAACCATGGTGACAGTTGACTGCGGACTGCGGTAGCAGTAATTTATGGTAGCTAAAAAAGTGGCCGGGTATTCTAAAGTCTAGCCATTATCTCTCAAATAGCCGATCAACAGAGCAAAGATATATTGAAGTTGTTTGCGATTCATGTTGGAGCCGGAGCGAAAGCAATCTCTAGAAACAAAACAAAACTTAGACGCGGGAAATTGACATTTCTGGTATCGTATTTCACTTGCGTGTCTAATGTGAACGCTTGCTAATTGCGAGTCCCTTACTATTGGTGCCAGTTCTAAGTGACTTGAACCGCTAGTGTGAACACACGGAAGGTGACTCTGCCAGCAGGGAAAGTTGATACAAATGTACGTAAATATCCATGATTTAGTTGGTTGATCTGGCGAAAGAAAAGCACTATATTGACATGAGTGCAGCAAACGAGGCTGAATTCCATGTTTCAGATGCCTTGCTTAATGCTGTTAAAAATAACAACGAAAGCGAAGCTTTTGCGCTGATTCTTGCTGGAGCAGAGGTCAATGTAGCTGACGCGACGAACGAGAAAACTGCGTTGTTCTACGCCGTTCAAGATGAAAGGGAAGGACTCGTCTATGCATTGATCAAGGCTGGTGCTGATGTCAACGCAAGGGATATTCAGGGCGCAACGCCTTTGTTTCGTGTTTGTAGTGAAACACTGACACGTGCATTGATAGAAGCTGGTGCCGACGCTACGGTAACGAATCACTATGGAGAAACTGCATTATTTTATGTAAACAGTGAAGGTTTGGATGTGCTTTTAGTCCAGGCAGGTGCTGATGTCAACGCCACTGACGATAGTGGCAAGACAGCACTGTTTCGTGCTAAACACGAAAGCGTTGTTCGTGCCTTTATCGATCTTGGTGCTGATGTTAATATGACTGATAACAAAGGTCAGACTGCGCTATTCAGTGTTCTGGTAAATAGCTGTATAGCAATGGCTCAAATGTTTATTGATGCTGGTGGTATCTACAGCGCCAGTATTTACAGCCATCGCAATATGATGATTCGTATCTTGCTTGAAGCTGGTGTTGATATTAACAGGGCCGATAATGAAGGCAAAACTGTTCTATTTTACACGATTCTAACGCATACAGACAGGTTAATGATTACAATGTTTGAAAGTTATTTGGAACAAGCTGGTAAGGATTCTATGCAACATTTGCTAAACTTTTCTCGGTATGCAATGGAAAACATGGTTCGTATTCTGATTGACTTAGGTGCATCTCTCAATGTAACAGACAAACATGGAAAAACTGCGTTGTGTTATGCCATTCAGAACGGCAAGAACAACATGGTTCGAATACTGATCGACAATGGTGCTGATTGCAACGTTGCTGATAAAGAGGGAAAAACGGCTTTGGTTCATGCCATTCAGAACGGAAAGAACAACATGGTTGGAATACTGATCGACAATGGTGCTGATTGCAACGTTGCTGATAAAGAGGGAAAAACGGCTTTGTTTCATGCCATTCAGAAGAGGAACGAAAGTATAGTTTATACACTGGTCGAACGTGGCAACTCCATCGTGAATTTGAGAGATGTTAATGGTAAAACACCAATGTTCTACGCCGAAAAAGAACAACTATGGTCGTTATCGCGTTATCTTCGTCACGGAGGAGGAAAACTGGACAAGAAAGATCATGTCACACGTTTATTAATTTTCATTGAGGACCATATCATTCACAACGAATATACCGGTACTCCATTCGTTTCTACTTCCCTTACAGCAAAACAGTTAGAAGTGCTTGAAAAATTATCTGAAGAGTATGGGGTGAAAAGAAAAACTCTTGTTAAAGCGATTCTCAGTGAAGTGTTTTGTAAAGTCTTGACGTCGTTTCTTATCCGTGGTGGGCTGAGATCTCAAACACAAGTGACTGGTGCTTGTTTGAGTATGTCTTGTATATTCGACATGTTCAATGTGGCTTATCAATATGCAGAAGGTGTAAACTCTAAAAACAACATGAATCAAGCTCTGAGAATTTTAAAATCGATGACTCAAGACATTCTCAACGATCGGAGCTGGTGGGAATTGCTGATAAAAGTACCAACAGTGCTCCAATCACTGGTAGAGTGTGGTGCTAATCCAAACAGCGTCGACTCCAATGGAAATACTGCATTTCATTACGCAACGCTGTTGCCATATGCAGTGGGGGTATCTCAGCAAGTAGTTATAGATATATGCAGCAATCTTGTGAATCTTGGATGTTTTCTTACCTTCAAAAATCATAACCAAGAAACCCCTCTTTTATTTTGCTTGTCAGGAGAAATGAAGTTTTCACTAGAAGGAACGCCACTGTTAAATCAAGCTAAGATGCTGGTAGATGTCTGCAAATTTTTGGTATCTCGTGGATCAAGTGTTGAAGACACATCACGAAGTGGAGAAAGTGTATTCCATCTTATTATGAAGCTTTGCCAACAATGTCTTTTCACTCTTGACAAGGTTTTGGCAAAAGATGTTCTCAATGAATTAGAGGAACTGTTACGGTTATGTTTGAGTG
This sequence comes from Stomphia didemon, assembly GCA_031471435.1. Taxonomy (NCBI): domain Eukaryota; kingdom Metazoa; phylum Cnidaria; class Anthozoa; order Actiniaria; family Actinostolidae; genus Stomphia; species Stomphia didemon. Next base: position 5,509 of record JAUPMF010003172.1, on the reverse strand, counting down.
CAACTGCAACTAGAGGATTCTCTGTGAACAAAAGGGATGTAAATCTGAACTCGCCACTTCACCTTTGGGCATCACTCAAATTGAGTGACTTCAACGGAAGTATGAATAAACATGACTTTTTCGAGCTGTTAAAAACAACCTTGAAACTGTTTGTAGATAATGGAGTTCAGTTGAACGACCGAAATCGTAGCACAGAAACACCTCTACATCTGTGCGAAACATGGTTTGCTGTTCAGTTACTGATAAAAGCTGGAGCTAACCCAAACGATGTTGATTCGTCAGGACGGCCACCTTTACTTGTTGCTGCAAGGAAGAAATTATTCATCAAAAATTCAAATAAATTATACCCAGATTTGTCAGAAGAGCCGAAAGAGTTTTGGAATAATGCTCTCCAAAAGGATCTTGATCTGTGGGCTGTCGATCAACACGGTGAATGCGTCTTGAGCGTTCTTGTAGAATCAGAGGAGTTTGTACTTGCCAAGGCATTGGTGGAAGTTGCATGTGAAGGGAGCTACATTCATTCAGACAAACTGGCAGTTTCTCTCTTGAATACCATTTGCAGAGACAAGTCAACACGTTCACACTGGAAAAGCAACCTCGTGGAGTTGGTATTGCAAGCACGAAAGAGCTCCATCCCAGCGCAAAGTAACGGAGATTTGCCCCTTCACCTGTGCTGCAAGAACATCATACTAACACAGCAGAGAAGGAAAGTCGAGCATGATATTAGCACGTCGGTCCACTGGACAATTGCTAAACAGTTGCTCTATAATGGCGCCCTACCCGAAGCCCCGGATGCAAAAGGCCAATCTTGCATGGATATAGCGACGATGTGTCCTATCCTCAAAGTTCGGCTCATGACACCAATCAATATCAAAGAAATCCCTCTGCTCATTCCCTGGACGTCTATTTCCAAGAATTTTGAGCCAAAATTGGCCAAAGTTGCTAGGCGACAAGAGTGTGAACAGGTTGAAAGTTTTTGGTTTCACAGGGAACATTTGAAGAGAGGCGCGTTCGGTTTTGTATTTGCAGGACTAAACGAGAAAGATGGCAGAGAGGTGGCCATTAAGCGAATCGAGACGCGTCGCATGGATCGACGGGAAGACATCCGGGAAATCGCCAATCTGAAAGCTCTCGCCGACTGCGAGGAAGTTGTACGTTATCTGTCGTACTTTGAAGATGAACATTTCTCGTATGTCATTCTAGAGCTGATGGAGGGGAATCTTGACGAGTACCTCGACGGTACTAAATCTAATGTAGAAGAAAACGTGCTTCTGTGTAAAAATATAGTCGTGGGACTACAATATCTGCATGGACAAAGCATTCTTCATCGCGACCTCAAGCCAACTAACATCCTGTTCAAAACTAACCCCAAACTGTGCTTGAAACTTGCTGATTTTGGCCTGAGCCTTCGTGTAGACAGCACGTCAACCACAGTGTATGGTACAAATGCCGGCACCAGATGTTGGATTGCACCAGAAATATTGAATGCTATTTGCATTCACTCTGAAAAATCTGACATGTTTGCCTGTGGCCTTGTCCTTCATTACATTTTCTCGCCAAAAACCCACCCATTTGGCCCGGTTAACTGTGCCAATAAAAGTGAGGTGAAAATCACTAATAAAACTGAAGCCAACATAATGAAAAATAACATCGAGAGTTGGGATACCTCGCTTTGTCCTGAAGCCACTCATCTTGTGCAAAAGCTGATCGAAAACGATGCAAGCAGACGACCAACCGCATCCAACGCACTGGCTCATCCATTGTTCTGGACCAAAAAGAAAAAAATGGACTTTCTTGTTTCTGTTGGTAATCAAAATCCAGAGTTCTCATGTCCCCGTGCTAAAAGAAAACCTCCTTTGACTGCCGTCGAGACAGATCTACAGGCGTGTTTTGGTTCTATTGTGAAGTATGGAACGTGGGAAGATCCAGGATTTGCGCAAATGCCTTCTTTGTATGCAGAAATGACTAAAAAACGGTACCGGTCGTCGTACGACAGTACTTCTGTGATCGAGTTAGTACGCTTTATACGCAATGCTGATGCACATGTTTCAGAGTTATCAAACCCCGACTTGCTGTTAAAGTACTTTGTGTTTTTGGACTATTTTCCAAGTCTTGTCACAGAAGTTTTCAAGGTTGTCACGCTATATGGATGGGACGTGACCAAAGAGGGAATCAAGTACGTTTTGGATAGCTGACAAGGTACATAACGTATACCATAACTTTTGCTGCTCATCTTTGATTGACAGCTGTCAGCTCGTCCACCGACGAAATTTGTACTGTCAGTCTTATTTCTACCAATGTGAATACAAGTTTCAAGTTCAAGTTTATTTGCACTGTTTAAAATGTTCAGTTAGTTCTAAATATACAAATAGAAGAAAACAAATACAAGGAGGTTACTAGATTAATCAATATGTGCACAGGGGTCGACAAAGTAGCAAAGCTTTCGAGTTGACTACTGTCACATCGAGATTAGAATAAGCTAAGCTGACAATTAAGATAAGATAAGATAAGATAATGGCGGATAGAGTATATTAGAATATATTAGAAGCTAATTTCGGTTTTCCAGAAAAATCTTTATATAACTTTTTAAATACTGTAATAGAAGAAAGGATTGTTTTATTTCAGTACTACATATGATTAATTCCCAGATTTTTGTTGAAGAAAATTTATAAGTGTGAATTTTTTATAGTTTGTTCTAGCTTTTTGACATTCAATTTATACAAATAAAGCTAACGTATATACTCAGCGCAATAAGTTAGGTTCTTTTCAGTATGCTGGAATATTTAATTTATTACTGAGCATACATAAAATAAATTTTTTGGCTCTGATTGACTAAGAGCAGTGCAGTTGAAACACCAGTGCAAAAAGTGTATCAAATACTATTATATATATTTTTTTATACATTGGTCGAGAACTGTGCTTTATTAGAGAGTGAACAGAGCACGCTAGTGATGAAAAATGGCGCCATTTTAGGGGATGGTAGGGAAAATTTGCGAAAAAGATCAAGAACTGTTTCACTATAAAATTGCATGTTAAAATGATTTCCACGCCGAAATAGAATTCGTAAATATAAAATTAACAAGTAAAACATATTTTCCCGTGCTACGTTCAATAATAAAGCACTTAGAAAGCGCCGAAAACACTCAAGCGGCTCGTGCTTCTCTCCACACTTCTTTCGTGCTTTCGCCACTTCGTGCGTGCTATATTACAGAACGAAGCACGGAAAAAGATATTTTATTTGTTACCCAGTGCAAAAAGTGTAACACCAGTGCAAATTACAAAACAAAAACCAAAACAAATAAGATTACATTAATGTGATCTTTTGAGGGCATAATGGTTTATTTAGGCCCAATGAAGCTTGAGCATAAATGGCTTTCATGGGCCTAAACAAACCATTATGCACGAAAAAAGATCACATCAACATCATTTATATTACCTATTTTATGATGAGGTCGACCAAATGGCATCCACCTGCTTTTCAAGCTCCGCATCGTCGTTCAAAAGAAACACTAAACTGAGATCATGTTCACTTTCGACCATCTTGATTTTGACGCAGTTTTAACTATACTTTTGACGTAGTTGACGTTGTTATTTTCAATTTGACGCAGGAAACGTACAACCTGCGGCAAATTCAGCTAATTTGCATAAACCATGATGCGCACGCATGTAATATTGACGTCACTACGGGCATAAAAATCCTATAATGCCCACAACCCTCTGTTTTTCTAACTTCACAAATGGCTTTATTGAGAATCTACAATGAAATTGTGAGTGATTTATGCCCCCTAAATATTTGATAAATTAGTACTTGAGTAATTTAATTTGAATTTATCCCGAATTGTACTGGAACAATTGACTGGAAACCATGTAATTTTCTACACGAAGGTTGAAAATGCGAAACATGACGTAAGGTGTCAGCGGCTCAGCGCGCTGACAAGAGACTGGACTACCACAGGAGCCCCGCGCCACTAGTTTAGCTTGTTTATCTCGGGCGTAGGACGATGATCGAGTCCATCGAAATATCCACTTGAAAAATTCCACTTGAAAAATATCAGGTACTTTTTAAATGCTATCAATAATATCTTATTTGGTATCATTGCTTCCCGTATTTCTGAAATCAAAACATGTGTTAGGATTCAGAGATATAAAATTACTCATTGAAAGAGGAGTGGAGAAATTGACAGTGTTTATGGGACGAAAAGTCGGCCATCTTGGAAAGGATTTGGTGTGCAGTGCCCATTGTCCTATTGTTTCTGTGCCATGCTAAGGGAGGGCTGTCACAACAGATATGCCCTACACTCTCTGGGGATGTTTCATTTGTTTTGAAGCAGAAAATCGCTTTGTATTGTTTGCAACTATGACGAAACATGGTGTCTATATGTGTATGTTATTTTGTGTCTGTACATAATTTTAGCTTTTTAGTTCTAGTAGGTCTACTACTACAGGTTGTCAATGAGAGCTGAAAAAATAATATTAAAATTAAAATTGAATTGCATGTAATATCACTTGCAATCTAGCACCAAAAAGGTGAATTGTAACATAGTATTTTGAAGTCTGCACTTCCCAGCTATGGCTTCTTATCTATTACAGTGTGCATTATGTGTTTTCCAATTTGTAAACAAATACACACCTTTGTAAACAGTTTTGAATCTCAACAACACCATACTGCCGATGTTTATGTTACACTACTTACTCTTGTGTTTGTATGTGCCATCATCACTATAAAAATATAACCAATGTCATTGTTCTTTCTCTAGGTACATATATATAAGTTAGATTGATTACGATAGATCAACATGGGAGCTGGAGAATCCATTCCACTTCCCGCTCCACCGCCAGGCTTTGAGTACATGGTCATTTCACTTAGCTGTTATTGTAAAATACAAGTAATATTTGGCAGCCAAAGGGAGTTGTCCCTAATCAGACAAGCAATCACACAGTACTGGACAAAGGGACTCCAATGGGAACAAGTGAATCTGGGTTATTCCTGGACATTTAACTTGAAGGGCTACCCATTTGCTGAAAGGACCAGTTCTGTTCAAGCTGCAAGCACAAGGCAGATAATGTGTCAGATTCTACAGTCGCTGAATAATGCAGGGTGGGACTTGAAAATCACCACTGACTTGAGCAGGATTGGGGATTAGACAACATTTTTCTTTGTGCGTAGCCAAGTACCAAAGCAAATTCAGTTCCCTCTGCTTTGTGTCAGCCCTAGCAGTTTTGATAAGCTGCAGCTTATAAACATTCCAGATGACATTGTCCAGATTATAAAGGCCAACATACCAAATGTGTGGAGAAGAGGAATCCAGGCTGATGGGCCAATCGAGAACTGTTACCAAATCAAGTTGTTTGGTCATCCATGGCTGGGAACAGGTGATGACAGTGTTCAAGCAAGACAACTTCTGATCATGCTCATAACAACACTTGCTCAACGGCAATGGATTCTGCATGCAGCAGCCAATGTGAAGAGCACAGCAGACAGTCTGTTCTTCAGATATGACCCAGAAGC
>JAUPMF010003150.1:0-11168 GCA_031471435.1 Stomphia didemon | reverse complement strand
ATATATTAGAGTACATCCATATGGATATATATAGAGCCATATATTAGAGTACATCCATATGGATATATATAGAGCGACATATAAGTGCCAATATTTTGTGTTTGTTCCGCTCCCAATACTTGATGACGTCATTGAATGATTGACGGCCATGAAAGCAAAGTGAAAAAGCAGACATTGTCCAGCCAATCACACTGCATCGGTCTCGATGGCGTCTCAATCGGGATCGAAAGTCAATCATAATTGAATTAGTTGAGTCAATTAAGTCAATGAATCAGTCAATCGATACTCACTACATGTGATTTACATGTGATTTACATGTGTTTTACATGTAGCTAGCTATAGTATATCGTGTATCGAGACAACTACTGTCGACACATTTGGTCAACTATAACACGTCACTGTTGTATATTAATAAGTTTGGAAAGCCGTAGAATTCGTTTAAAAGTTTGTTGAATAATTTTATGCTGGTAATCCCTTCAAAGTTATAATACTCATGAATAATTAATGAGCTAAACACAAAAGGAATCATAACTGTAGCAAGGTGTTGTATATCTGATACAACATTGTCCTCATTTGCATAAACTTTAACTTGGATTTTCTCGGCCAAATTTACTTAGGGTTAGGGTTTAGGGTTAGGGTTAGGGACTAGACCTAAGTTTAGTCATTTTCTTTTTTCGAGAGCGTCAGTTGTTATCTGCACTTGACTCAATGCTCTGACGTAGCCTCCTCCGCATGCATCTCTTGCAAAGAAAAAAGAAAGATAAACAAGAATTGGGTTTACTGTGGCGAGAAATAAGAAAACCGGAAAAAGAAACCGGGGCGGAAGCGAGAAACCTGAAGCTCCTCTCCCTACCCCCTCTCTCCTTAGTCCCTCTTTCTCTTTCTCCCCAATTTTCTCCACAGGAACCCCGGTTGTTTTTTTCCGATTTCTCCGTTTTCTTTTTACTTAGGAGTTGCCTGCGGAGGAGGCTAGCTCTGACGGGCTCCGTATCCTTTTAGGCCACTGGTTGATCGCATTGTGCACGTACTCTTATTGATATTAAATGGCTAAGAGCCAATCAGAGAGTGAGGCATGTACTGATTTTCCACAGTTCTCGGAGCGATCACTAATCGGCTGTGTTACTTGTGAACTACAAATCCAGGTGTTACGATGGACAGGGCATCCGACGAGTGAGCGAGGTCGGGACTGGTAAAGTCGCAACATCTATATCGGTCATCGACTGTCTCGATACAGACACCAAGACCTTGACTCATAGTTCATGATGATTGCCGGATAGTCACGCTCATTTATATGTTTGGATCCTATTAACTGGACAGTTTGTCTCGGCAAATTAATTGCGAACTCTCTGTAACACTAGTATATATACCTTAAATATTCTGCGCGACCTTTTTAGCACTTTAATTTACTGGAATAACTGTCGGTAATGGCTGTTGAGTAATGGTGCCAGATAATGTTTCCAGGTCGTTGGTATTAGCACGTATCTCGATCGAATCATACGACCAACAAAATCAGTATTTCTGAGAGCCATATATGTTTTAGAGGGGATAAAAATAGATCCGGGGTTTCGTATTACCAGCCCACTCTTAATTTTATTCCTGCTCTCACTGCTGGGACCTGTAGCAAGCGATATTTGACACCGGAGCATTCTATCAACGCCTTCTTTTGATGCAACCCAGGACAGTTGATATACTATTGCTGTATTGTTCGAGGTTTGTCTGAGTTTGTCACGGCGCTGTGTTTGCTCGGCTTGGTTGGAATAGATCTGCGGGGAATGGTTGTGTAGTGTATCGAAATGATCGCTACCGTAGCCCCAAGCAGATTGCTTCTCCTGCTGCTGGCTTCGTGCTTCATCAGCACTGCAATAGCACGTAAGTACACCGAGACTTTATTTACACTGATGTTGTATTGAAGTTCAACGCAGATCTTGTTGAGAGCGCTCAAGTTTCCTCGCTATGTACAGGGTTTTGGTTTATTCCTGTGCCATTGAATATCAGCATGCAATAATCGATCGCAAAACCCTGTTATTCATCTGTATTCTTCAACAATTCAGTGTTGACGAATCGTGTCTGCTCTCGTATCACTGCATGACGGGCATTAGTTACCGTATAGAAATGATGTGAATTCAGTGTAACTTCACGGCTGTAACGCCATAATACAAGTTAAATACCATGCGACATATTCACAGACAGCTCTGAAAACAACGGCTGTTTGTCTGATCGAAAGCGAGACAATTATTACGGCCAAATAAGTTATCGTTGAACTGAGAACACGTCGTGCTGTGCTTATGTCTATTTTAACAGATTTAGTTGGTTCGGTCACGATACAAACGTTTCATACGGAGTTCGTGGTATTTATGAATGAGCCTTTGATGTTACGTTGACCTGGCTATCTTGACGGTGTTAAATGTTACTACCGCTAAGCGAATTAATTGTCCATGTATTGAGGGTGTTGAGTTTTGACTCTTTTATTCGGAGTTCACCTATGATATCATCAATTGAAATAATAATAATCATCATACAGTGGTTCACAAAACCTTTCGGCCAGCGCTCGCTACTGATGGAAAAGCCAAAGGTGTTTCTCCATCTTCTTCTCGGGTCACAGAGTTGAACTGCATTAGCATTATTTATTTATTATTACAAAACTCTAAAGGTCTGACAACTCTTCTCATCAATCTACTCCGGTAATACTGCCAGCACAAATTGTCGATCATGTAGACGGCGTTATTCACCGCGACCAATGCTGATTTATCCCTGTCTATACATGAATTCTGTTTTTGCAGCAAACTGTCCACCGGAATAAGCTTGGAGAAATCTGAACTGAAGCATTTTGAATGGTCTTCCGGTTGATCATTCTGAAATAAAGACTTATTGTATGAGCCAACAGTTCTTGGTAATCCCCCCTCCATACTTCCCTGGGGCAACACGGCTCTTGAGATATATTATAATGCTTTCACAATGACCGTGTCAATGTGTGAATAAAAGGCTTCAGTCAGAACTTGTTTGATCATAGTCGATTGTGAGGTGAAATCGATAAACATAGTCTTCATTCAAACTCACGAGCGGTTGTTTGAAAACAATGCGAGCCGTTTGCGTATTAATAGTGCAATTTGAGAACGTCTGAGGTCTCGAGTGTCATGAATACCACTGACATCATTCGATCTAATATGCCCTCAACCAGTTCACAAACACGTGCACTGATTTGAAAAATGTAACTGAGCAGTTTGCTTTCTACAAAATACTGAATGGTTGGCAGAAGTCTCTTTTTCCTGATCTTCACTAGGAAGCGAAATAGAGAAATATAGAGACCTCTGCCGACAGAGGAAACTTTCATAAAATCAAGCTCCCTAGCTCGTTGAAACCAAGCTTTCCCACGTTATAGTCGAGCTTTCCTTGTTAAAACCAAGCTTTTGTTAAAAATAGTAAAAGTTATAGGTATATAAAATTGAATAGAATAACTAATACTTAAAATGTAATAAAAATAAATGTGTTTTCAAAAGTGATTTAAAAGAACCAATGGTTTTGGAATTTTTAATTTTTTCCGAAAGGGCGTCCCATAATTGAGGTGCGGCGTATGAAAATGCTCTACGTCCATAAGTATCGGTTTTAACATTTGTAGGTACTTGTAGTAATAATTTATTTGAAGACCGTAGAGAACGTCGAGGCATATGTTTAGTAAGAAGGTATATATGTGTGCCAGTGTATATAATTTGAGTTTCTTCTTCTTCAGAGCTGTACCAGAGAAGAGTTTGTCCCAAAGTGACAAGTTATATAGATCGGGAACTTTGTGAAGGCGTAGAAGATAAATGCAACTCCGATACAGAATGCGATCCTGGCCAGAGATGCTGCCCAACTCAGAAACAGTGCTGGCTTTCTTGTCAGAATACTGTCATCCCAAGTACGAATTTTGCAATTTTTTAAAAGAAATATTAAGTGGGAAGTCTATTAGACCAAATGCAGCAAGAAAACAGAAAGAGATATAGCTGACATAACACCCTGCCAGCTGACACAACAACACACCAGCTGACACAACAACCCACCAGCTCATGACACAACAACACACCAGCTGACACAACAACACACCAGCTGACACAACAACACACCAGCTGACACAACAACACACCAGCTGACACAACAACACACCAGCTGACACAACAATCCACCAGCTGACACAACAACACACCAGCTGACACAACAACACAACAACACACACTGATCTGTCTATGCCTACTGACTTACAACGATTCTTTCTTCCAGGTGGTTGTCCAATTCCGATCGATCTTGCTCTGTTGCTTGACTCATCGGGCAGTATCGGGAGAAAGAACTGGGTGAAAGTAAGGAACTTCGCCAAAGATGTGGTGGACATTTACGACATTTCTGAAAAAGGAACTCATATCGCTATTATGATGTATAGTTCAGACCCTGAAATCATGATTCATTTTAACAAGTACACTGGAACCCAACTGAACAGTGTCAACGTCAAAAGAGACATCGATAAATTTAATCTACAAAAGGGTCTTACATTCATCGACAAGGCGCTGGAAAAAGCTGACAAAGAGCTGTTTACAGTAGAAGCTGGTATGAGACAAGAAATCCGAAAGGTTTGTTAATGAAATATTAAAATCCCCACAGCTACAATACTGGCCAAATTCAATACGAAAATATCCAACCTTTTGTAAAGAAGCTTAGTCAACCACAGTGCTTTGCGAGCGTTAATCGGATAAACCGCCATTTTGTCAGTCAGTAAAATAGAGAAATGTTGTCAGAATCCAATTCCATCGGCAAAAATTTTCAAAAACACAACTTTGACCGACGATATTCGTTCTTAAGGTATTTGAGTAATGTAATCAGCCGTTCTTCGAAGTACAGCTAGTTTAGGCTTAAACGTCGTACTTCAACACAGGCAGCCCAGGCTGTTAAATAAATAAATGAATAAAACCTTCGATGTGTCAGCTGGTATGTTGATGTGATAAATTGGTGATTAAAACCCTGCTAAAACTGAAAATTAACACATCAGGCATTATAGAATACGAATATCAACACTATAAAAAACACAGCTTGGGCTGCCTGTGACTCTACATGCGTCGAACTAATCCAAACAAAAGATGACGATTTTCTGTGGTGTAATACGATTCAGTTACTATAATAATCCATGGCGTACATTAAGATTACGACATATTAAGATCGTGATATGGTTTTTATCCACGAATTTTTCATGCCATATCTCGAACGAACGAATCCAAGAGCGAGTGAGTGAAAAGTAGCCTATGAATAGTTACAATCTTGTTCAGGGTTTAACATATTTTTTGTAGGTAGCTCTCGTTTTGACAGATGGTATCCAGACAAAGAATAAAGGTCCTTTCACTCCTCTCATTGACGCATCAGATCCATTAAAAGAAAAAAATGTCAATGTTTACTCATTGGGGGTTGGGACAGATATTGATGTACTTGAGTTGATTGAGATGGCCAGTACCGATGAGTTTGTGTTCAGTGCGACGAATTTCGACGATCTATCTAAGAAGGTAGTAGAGATTACGGAGGCACAATGCAAGGGTAGGTAGACATACCATGTATGTATCCCCTGCAGCATACATTCCCCTTGTAGCACATTATCTGCAGCATATCCTCTTCACTATGTTCCTCTTCATCATGTTCCCTGCATCATGTCCTTCTTCATTGTGTCACCTGCATTATATCCCCTGCAGAAACACACCACCAGCAGCAACACCCCTCCCCCCAGCAGCAACACCCCTCCTCCTCCAGCAGCAACATTCCCCTGCAGCAACACCTCATTGCAGCAACCCCCCCTGCAATACATCCCCTCCAGCATCATGTCCCCTTTAACATGTCCCAAGCAGCAACACATCCCCTGCAGCAACACATCCCCTTCAGCATCATGTCTCCTTCAGCATGTACCCTGCATCACGTACCCTTTATCGTGCCCACTGCATCATATCCCCTGCCTCATGTCCCTTGCAGCAACACACCGCCAGCAGCAACACCCCCTGCAGCATAGCATATCACCCATAGCATATCACCATTGCATAGCCGCACATCTCAAGTAACATATACTTTTACAAATTTTGAGAATATATTTTTGTCACTCAAAAGCTTGTGATGAAGTTGTCGATCTCGTGTTTGGTATTCCGAGCTCAAGCGATATAGACGCTGGTTATATGAAAGAAATTAAGGAGTTTTTCAGCAAACTTGCAAGTCTATTCAAGCTAACAAACAGAGATGCTCATATTGGTGTTATAAGCTACAGTGACACCGCTTCTATGGACCTTAAGTTGGATTCTGTTTATCAACTGTCACAGCTAAACAAATTCATCAAGGAAATGAAACCAACAGGTAAGTCACTTCTATCGAATTTTGTTTGGGCTAACTACGGACTTTGTGTCCAATATCTTACTAAAATAGAAACTTTAACTCTGGCTTTATGTCATCGTCCTCCAAACAAAATCATGGCTGATGTTACAAACATATAATGTATTTTTTTTTGGGTAAAGAAGTTTTCATGGTAACCCAGGTTGTTTGTAATTTATTGTACTACTTTTCGAGGGAAACTACTTTGTCAGGGAAAAGCGTTTTCCAATTCTTTTCAGCCGGAGTTGCCGATCCTAGTCAACCTGAAGTTAACGTTTTGCATTTAACCTGTAGGTACTGGAGTTGACGTCAATCAGGCCATACGAGCTGCCGCTGACCACGCGTTTACCATATTTGGCGGTGTTAGACAAATATTTCCCAAGACGTACATCATTTTCATTCCTAAGGAAGCAACGGTGGACCAGCAAGTTATCAAAGCTGCTGCAGATAAGCTGAAAAGTGTTGGCGTTAGGATAATGATTGTGGCTCTGGATAAACACATTGATAAGACATTTTACAATACAATAGCTTCACAGCCGGCAGCTAGGTATGTCTTGTCGGGCTTTGACATGCAGGAGCTCATCAAAGTAGCATCATATGAGGCTGCTGATACCATCTGTAAAGGTAAGATTGAAAACAGATTTTATACCTTCTTATAAAATACATCATGAATTATTATTACAAGAAACGTTTAGTTCGACGAGCTATTATTGAGAAATGCACAAACTGTTTTGTTTCTTGTTCAGGTCGATATGGAAAGTGCCCAATAGTTCCCGAACCTGCAGAATGCCCACCTGACCCGACCAATGACTGTACAATCGATTCTGACTGCGCAGATTATGAAAACATGTGCTGTACAGGAAAGTGCGGCTCATCGTGTATACCGAGAGTAAAAAGTGAGAAAACACGTTATTGTACTTTGTCCTACTATACAACAATGTACTTCTTAACATAATATATTAATATAATCAGTTGGATATTATGACGTTGTTATTTAATTTAGTTGTATGTTGAAAACCATCACATGATGCACCTTCACCTAGTCAAAACTACAGTTGCATTTGTACTATATCGAAGACCACAAACAGCACAAATATATTAGTATCCAAACCCAACCTATTGCAAATAGGAATGGTGGAATTAAATAGTTTTTCAAATAGAATTATGAGTAACTAATGACGTAATAAGGCTGGCAAGAGCCCACTGCTTGCACGTAGCCACAGCACAAAGTTGAATGGAATTTAAGGTTTGGTTGTGATAATCATATTATAACCCTTCCAAACTATGGAACATTTGTAAATCACGTAGCACTAGTTATTTATTTCTATCACTTTGTTGTCATATTACAACATTCAAACTATGGAAGATTTGTAAACTCGATGTTGTTAGTTCATCTCACTGTGTTAACCTTTTATTTCTTTGTCATTCTCTAGACTGTTTCATCACCATGGACGTTGCCTTTGTCATCGATTCCTCGTCAGCTGTAAGTGACGGCGACTTCGAACAAGTCAAAGTCTTTCTAAAAAACTTCGCCCATAACTTTGCTGACGCAGAAAATAGCATCCACTTTGGTCTGGTGCAGTATGGAGCGACCGGCAACAAAGTTGTAGACTTTAATCAGTTTATATCTGATCCCAAAATCAAACAAGTTATCCAAGGTCTCGCAAAGAATAACGATGATACAAGAAGAGTAGATCTAGCCCTAGAAACGGTCAAGAAAGAAGTATTCAGGTAACTCGGGCATTTAGACTTTAACTTTTTTGGAACGTTGTCACTGATGATATTCTTTTTCTTTCTAAAATCTCTTGCTGTGCTAAATTTTCACAATTTTGTTTGTAACCATTAGGCATTTCAGCAGCATTAGTTGTTATTCACTATATTAACAACCAATCGTTTGTTTCAGTCTGGAGGGAGGAATGCGTCACGGTCATCCCCGTTACGTTATCTTTATTACTGGTGGAGATACAGATCCTGCGTCTGAAGACCTTGTCGAGGCTTCTAAGTCACTGAGAGATTTGAATGTGAACATCATTGCTCTTGGTCTCAACAGTGGTGTTAGTAGCGCTTTCCTTTCCAAACTTGCTAGTGATCCGAAGTTTGTGTTCTCTGCTGCTTCTGCCGATGCTCTGTCTACAGAAAGGCTTAAGATTGAGCAACAAATATGCCATGGTGAGCAAAACTATGTCGAAATGTTTTCATCTTACAATATATCTTGAGTTGTTTTACTCTCTTAATACGTAAATGTTACTTGGTGTTTTTAGAGAAACCTGGTTCATGTCCAGCACCACCTATTGGCCTCCCTTGTGGCGACCCATACGATGTATCCCCAGAGTTTATCCCCTGTGGTGGATCGTGGGATGATACTACTGGTAAAACCAGTGACTGGCTGTGTCCTGGAGAACAGAGATGTTGTGCTGATACATCAACAGGATGTACTTTTGTCTGTACAGATCCTCCAAACGGTAATACAGCAGAACAGTCCTCACTCAGTTGTTTCAAAGAAAGTTCTAAATACTATAGTAGAGATGCGATTCTTAAAATGCTCACAACGTTAAATTACATTAAATTATATTTCCATAACACGGCTTCAACACCTTTCTTGTACCATTTGGCAAATGTATTTTAGAATACTGGAATATAATAGGACATTCAAATTTACCAATGAGAAAAGGATGGGAGGTAGCATGGGGAAGACTTGCGCCACATCAACCCATGAGAATTGAGTTTATCGATGGATCCAATGGGAGAGAGAGCATTTGACTCCTTCCCTTATTTTATTAAACTATTTCCAACTTTCAGAATGCCGTGGACAATATGAACTAACTTTGGTTATGGAAAATTCTGGTGATATTGGCAAGGAGAATTTTGAAAAGATGAAAACGTTTGCAAAAGAACTCGTCAACGCATTTGTCGTTTCAAACTTTGGTACTCGGGTTGCTGTAATAACTTATGGTGGCTCTGCAACAGTCAACTTCAAGCTGAACACCTTTCCAGGCGTGACCCGGAGGATGGTTTTCGACGCTATTGATAATATTCGATTCGATGGTGGTCCTGGTTCTGGGGTGAACTTTGGACTCCAGAAAGCAGTAGATGTCGTTTATACACGCGATGGTGGAGCAAGTGACCGCAACAACAAGGTGTGGATAACGATATGTTATGTATAAATAGCGGAAATATTATTAAAAAATCCTATAAAACTGAATCTCGTGCATTTTCACTATTCTTTTCTTCTTTCAGTCACTTGTGATTTTTGGTACCGGTAAATTCCAAGATGCGAAAAAAGCAGCCCTATTAGCCAGTCAGCTCAAACAATCACAAGTGGACGTCTTCGCTGTTCCTATTGGTGCTGGTGCAGACATAGCAGCTATTAGGAGTGTCGTGTCGAAGAAAATCGAAAACAATGCATTTGTCACCACCTCGTTTAACGCTTTGAAGCCACAACTGAGAGCACTGACAAAGGCTGTTTGTGACGGCGCTGAGAAACTACGACGTGAGTATATAGTGCTTTCCAAGTGCATCAACCGAATATAAAATATTTGAGATATAACGTGCGTACTGGATGGTTGTTTACTTTTGTTAGCTGTATTTTATACTGAAATGCAATACTGAGAGCAAAACGTTTTTGAATTCGGTGTTCCCATCAAGCTAAGTAAACACGCGCGCCATTTTCTATTTCTTAAATAAGAATCGTGAAACAAGTATGTTTGATAATCATTAATTGTTTTCATTTAAAATATTTTTTAAAAGCTTGCAATCTTCCCTTGGACGTTTACTTCGCTATTCCTACTGCAAGATCTCTAGGAGGAGACTTTCAAAAAATCAAGAGCAGCTTCAATGGACTCCTTAAATTCTTCCAGGTGTCAAACCGCCTCGCGCACTTTGGTATCATCCAGTACAGCGATAATGCCGCCATAACTCGTAAGCTTGACGTGTCATATGACCGTGATGCTTTGAAACAGTACATCAGCAATATCCCTCAGTCAGGAGATGGATTTAACGTTGAAGCAGCTCTCAGACGTGCAGCAGACCATGGCTTTACAATCTTTGGTGGCGTTCGACAAACTGTTCCCAAAACACTTGTTATTCTCATACCCCGTCAGCCATCAACACCCTTGGAGAATATTATGGCAGCGGCACAAAAACTGAAGCTAATGGGGGTGAAAATTGTGGTTCTTGGCCTGAATGATGTTCCACAACTAGACAACTACAAAAATGTTGCGTCCAAACCATCCATAAAATATTTCTTTGGAGAAACCCTTGCAGCTATCGCTGGCAGCGTGTACACCGTCAAAGAAACCATATGTAGAGGTACCTGTCTTCCTAACTGCTACTGCATCACAGTTTATTGTCTCTGTGCTGCGAGTGGTTTGATGATCATTTTGATATGTTCGTAGGTCGCTATGGTAAATGTCCTCCACCTCCTCCAGAAAGTTGTACCGATGTTGCCCTAACGTGTCAACTTGATTCAGATTGCGGAAATCCAAATCAGATGTGCTGTGCATCTCCTGGCTGTCAGCGCTCTTGTTTGCAAAAAGTGAACAGTAAGTAGTTTACATAAAGTCGTATGACAATGGTATTGGGAATTTAAATCTATGTATTTTGTTAATCAAATTTTTTTGGCTGATCTTTTTCACAAAAGGTCTAACACTGTAAGAACAAAAAATACCTGTACATTAACGGTACATTATGTTTACAGACTGCTTCGTAAACATGGAGGTAACTCTTGCAATTGACGTGTCTGCGCAAGTAGCAGGCCCAGAGCTAGACGCAATCAAGTCATTTGCCAGTAGCATCGTTCGGCCTTT
>JAUPMF010003128.1:0-11173 GCA_031471435.1 Stomphia didemon | reverse complement strand
TTTAACATCACTGTAACAGCCCTGTATACTACTCCTTTAAACTAATACCCTTTTGATGGCAAAAACACTCATATATATATTTTTCAAAAGATACTACAATTTTGACCGTGTAATAATTAAGTATTATAATTACTACTTTCTCTTCTCAATACAGCTGTTCTATCAACATTCATATCATCCCCGTTGAGATCGTCCAAGAGTTCTTTGAAGTTCTGTGTGACATGACAAAATGATAATCTTTATAAATAAGTAAAAAGCATGCAATGTATTACATTCCAGAGGCTCTTAGTTGTCATGACTTTAGCTGGCGGAAGTAGCTTGTTGAAGTGAAGTCTCCCCCTAAAAGTGATGTCCACTCCAACTACTCGCCAACCTTGTAGACTTTCAAGGACACACCAAGCAAGCGTTACAGTTGATAAAAAATGTGCTCATATGGACATCTGTTCTCTGTCTAGGTGGTTTGTCTTCATTATCAGTCTAACAGATATAAATCATTAATGTACACTGTGAGATATACAGTACCGCTTAGAAGTATGCTAACATAATTTTGCGTGCAGTTTGTGTGTAGTTTATGTGTAAGTTGAGTGTAGTTTGAAATGTATTATACATTTGTGATATTTACCTCATACCATTGAACGATATCTCTAATCAGGCTATATTCTAACCTGTCTGTTACCCTCAGCATGATGTGAAGTCCGTCTATTAAAATATTTTCTAGTTTATTATTGAAGAATGGCTGGCTGTGAGAGCTAGGTTGTTTGTGCCAATCAGCATTAAGTTGTCTTGCAATTGGAGTATTGAGGAAGTCAAGTCGGGAGTAAGACATGTTGCACCTGCACACAAAAATTAATAATTTTTTTTCTAAACTGTACAATTGTTTAAGGAGATTATAAAGTTAATTAGTCAACATTTTTTTTATTTGCCTTTCTTTCTTGTGAAGCGTACACCAGATACAGCTATTATTAATCACGTTCACTGCTGGGTTAGTAGACTTGCTTGCGAATTCAATCTCACTATCAAAGCGCTTCATTAGAACACGTTATCAGCTTTTCAGTAGTCCGAATGCACACTAGACTATAACTTGTACAGCTCTATATTGAATTTTTTTTGTCTGGATCTCTGGTTTCTTCAGGATATGGTTTAATCATAAACAGCTTTTTACCGTCTACAACAGCTTGGATTATGAAGTAGTACTGCTGGTAACGACTGAGGTAATCAGCTTTGTATTTAATGGGTGCTTTGATGCGTACATGTGAGCCATCAATAGCACCCGCAATTTTTGATAGATCTGATAGCTGTTCAAAGGTTTCTATAACTGCAGTAGTTTCGGCCAAAGTTTCTGTGAACTTTATAACCTCCTTACGAAATTCATAGAGCCCCTTACGTCTTGCACTGTCCCTGAATCAAGTGTCTCATCTTACCAGTCGGTGGCTAAGCACATTTTCAATAGCATGTCTAAGGTATCTCTATTGACACGTAGCTGCCTTCGAAAATAAACTTGTGGAATAGTAGGATCATTATAGTGAATATCAAACCAAGAATTTTGTGGACGTGGAACTCTCCTGGCATATCGCCGTCGACAAAATCTCTGTTGATGTCTTCCAGCTCTCCTCGCCAAAGCTGCAACCAAGACAGCCTGTACTGGAAATAAAAGCTTGCTGAAGTTGAAATTGCAGAAATAAAACAAAAACAAAACACTCAGAGCTAACACTATTCCTTTGACTGGTCGCATTTGGTTTCTGATCATATCGTGTCTGGGGTTTTCGGTCACACTAGTGATTTCTATAATTTATAATGCGACCCCAAAAAGGCTCAAATGAAAGTTGCTCTCAGTGCGTAAATTGCTGTCTTTGATGTATGCCCTGTAATAAATAAATAAATGTCTACATTGAGTTCAATACTGTGCTTATGTTGTACATATAAATTGTATGTTTTATTATTCACTGAGTAAGATCCACACATACCTGGCTCCTGTCTCTTCATCATCTGTTTCATATACAGGTACTTCCTCAGTCATATCATCTTCTGCATCACTTTCCATCTCATAATCACTGTCTGTGTATGCAGGTACTGGTACCGTCTCAGCTTGGGGAACTGCAGCAGTTTGCTTCTCTAGGTGGCCAAGAGCAGATCTTGTATTTTGTTTCTCTAAATAAAAAGAGCAACTTGCGCATTGATAATCAGAAGAAACACAAAATATTTTTAGTTAAAATTGTGTAGATCACTTTTGTCAAATATTTCACCTAAAAGTAAAAGCAACAACTAATGTGTGTTATCTGTAAACATTTCATAGGATAGTCATACTGTAGCTATATATATAGTTATCATTTTTAGGGTCCTACAGTAATTTATACCTACCAAATTTATCTTTTCTTTTCAACATGACTCTACATTTCTTTAATTTGTCTTTTACAGAAATCAACTGATTAATCAGTTCCCTATTCTTTGTTGCAAATTTCAAATGTTCAGATGATGTTGCTGGCACCTCTTCGAACTGAAATTCAACAGAAAAATTCAGACACCGGTAATTCACGAAAAGCATTCTAAGAACGTAACTGAAAACTTACTGTCGGTTCTGGTTCTGAGGGTGTCAAATAATTAATTCTTTCTGAGGTTAAATCTTTTATTTCAAATTATAACTAGCCAGGCCTCATATGCACTTTAATAATGAAACTAACAGCAGTGTCATTTACGTCTTCAACCTAAAAGTACTCACATGGAGCCTTCTAATCTTTTTGATAAATGTTTCTCCAACCATGAGCTGTCTCGAAATTTCTAAAATTGAGTATCCCTGTAAACTTAAAAGTACTACCCTTAAACGCAAAGAAGAAGGAAAATTTCGAGTCATCTCGCTAATATGTAATGGCGGAATTGCTTGAGTTGTTACTTCGCGGTACTTTTCGAGACAGTGACGTCACTCGATCATGTAATGCAAAGTGCAAACTACGATCTCAAACTCTAGGTAGTCGCGATTCATCGGAATCGGCGGTAAGCGGTCACATACCAAAGTCCCAAAATTCGCTCCCCATATTTACTATGAATTTGTCCTCTATTAAGCGGTCACCTCTATTAAGCGTTCACCTCTTGGGCTTCCCAATTGGCTAATTTAATTGTATTTCACCTCTATTAAACGGTCACCAACAGTCACCACTTACAATACGATGCTGTATTTTGACACAACGATAAGCGAAGCATGTCTAGTTTCAGCTCATCAAACATGTTTAGGCTATTAAATAGGCTTATGTGGTTACTGTTGTGATAACAATAAAATGTACATTACGTGATCAATTGTACATTGTATAGTTCATGTTTTCCATATTATTAATTTATTTCTAGAACCTCTATTGAGCGGTCAACCTCTATTAAAAGCGGTCAGTTTGCTAAGTCCCGAGGGTGACCGCTTAATAGAAGTTTGACTGTATATACACATTACTTGAGGTTGAGGGACCATAGATTAGAGTGTCTGTAGGATCATCAACATCATCATCGTAGAAATGCATGGATGATTGTCATAATGCTAGTTTCTGTCCTTTTGTTGGGCTTTATCGTATTAGCAATGGTTTTTGTTTCCATTGAGTGTTCAAGATACCACCGGCCTATGACCTTTGGATCTGGATTCGTTGTCCAGATTCTCAACCAGATAATTTTTCTACTCGCTGTATCTATGCACCCGTATATAGCCAGAGGGTATGTACTGTTTTTGATAGCCCATTAACTCGTCATGGCCACCCAAGGAATGAACAAAGTTTGAACCTTAGAAGTGAAGTGACTTTTCGCTTTTTTTTGTCTAATACCACCAGGAGCTCGAGACTCGTACATAATGTTATACATGGCATCCCTTGTAACATTTAAGTTATATACTTGTCTATTTTTTTGTGCATTGCTCTATATCCTAGCAGTTTTCCAGGGCCAGCAAGTTCTTTCTTGACTGTCTCCATGACCTCGCAGCTCTCAGCCACAAACTGTTTAGCGTTTTCATTGTTTTTATTTTTTATTTTTTAGGTGGTGCAAGATTACATGATACCAAGAAGGCGTTTAGCATTTTGCGTGTTGGTGTGATGCAGCTACTTTTTCAACCGTATTGGATGTAGTGATTGCACAGTCTGGGAACCTTTATCATGTATAAACAACTTGTAGTTGACTAAATGAATTGGCCAATCCTTCAAGAACACCTTCCTGCATCGGAATGTTTTGGTCTGTATCTCTTCATTGAAATTTCGCGAAATTGGCGCGAAAATATGTAAAAAGTCAAACCTGAGTGTTTCTGTTTCTTTTATGTGAGAGATGTACAATAGATTATAGTGTGGCCGTCATTTTACGTAAAAAATTATCTACTTTTGCTACAATTGATATCCATGTTTTGATTTTGATGTTTTTGTTGGATACTGGCGCATTGTAGACATTTCTTTTTTCCGCTACTGAATCTGCACTTTTTAGCAGGCTGTTTATTTTTTTCTATGAAGGCAATGGTTGTTCATCAGCTTTCCAATTAATTACTCATTAGTGATTGTAAAACTTGTACTTCACATTATCTTGCTTTATCACAATGGAAATAAAGTAATTTCCTTGTCTGGGGAAACTAGCCCCGATACTTTGCTAAAGGCCTTTGCAATAAGTATCTTTTAACCAGTGTTGATGTCCTGGATCTCATTGGCTGTCTTAAATGTCATAAAACCTTTCTCCAACCTCAAATCAGCCACAACATTTACCACAGGGTTGTTTGTGATGCGTTTTGCAAAAAAATATATTTCAGTATTCTTCAGTGTACTTTTTTTAATAATCCTACAAACACAGGAAAAATAACATCTCTTTTAGTAGTTTTAAACAAAGAAAGCGCCTTGTTTTGCTCTCGAACATACACAGCTATATGTACCACAGATGTCCCTTCCAAAAATATTCAGTTCAAGTACATTTTTTTGATAATAAAAACACAAATTCTTGTTTAAATAATGGAATATAAAGCAGGTAAAGTTTACAACCTGAAATAATGAAGTCCATAGATTAAATAGCAACAAAGTGTTGTTTACTGACACAACTTCCAGTTGAGCACAGGTCCTCAAACAAGTGATAACAAATTCAATAGTATTTATTTGCACTGTAGGTATTTGTATTTGTGCTACTAGCAGAACAAAAAATTATATACTTTATAGGAGATAATCTCTTGTTAAATCGACTTTATGACTTCTCAAGTGTTTTCACCAAGAATTAAATTCCTTACTTTCAAAAAGGGTCTTGTTGTAATGACGAATTTTTTGCTTACCAATCTTTGTAAGTAGTCAGAAAAACGGCGTTGCCGCCAGTCATTAAGCCTCGCGTTAGCATCTCCAAGCATAACTAGAGCGTCTTCGAGCATATCCTTAACCGTATCAGGGTCTGGTCCTCCCTCATTATCACTGTCCTCAGTCTGGTGTGTATCCAGCGTAATAAAGGCTGCCAATATTGGCCTAGCAACATATATACAGTATAGGCGGCCTGACCTTCAAGTAACAATGGCGTTTTCGCAATTATTCAGTGCCTTTAATTGCTGGATAACCCCTTTCACTTGTCTTTGTGCAACGGCTTTGCAAATGCCTTGGTAGATACAGAACTTGATGCATTGCAGTCGTTGTTAGGCTGCTAGATGCGAAGAAATTGCCATCAATGATTTGTTGTTTGTATGGTACAGCTCTCGCCGATAGGATATCCTTAATATCCATGCCTTATCTCTTGTGACGGAAACCAACAATAAACATCCGGTCAATCTGATGGAAAAACCAGCCATCCTGCTTATAAAACGTCAAAGATAACCAAATACTTTCTTTCTCCGTTGTCTTGTCTGCAATTTCCGCGAAGACAAGGCTGTATTTTGATGTAAATACTCTCTAAATAGGTTTAAGCAAAAAGATGTGGTCAACCTAAGCACGCTACAAAAAAAGAGGAAGCTAGGAACGCCTACTATTATTTTAATGTGGTACCCAGACTACACACGACCGCAATCTGCATATGTATTTAGAGTATCAGTAGGAAGATAGAGTAGATATCATTCCTTTTAGAAATGTCATTTTGTTGATATTATTAACATTATAATTGTTGTGAATTGCATTGCTGAAGCTGTCCCAAAAAGTTAGCCATTCCTTTTGTTTTCCATCAAATGATTGAATGTGTAAATGTGGGAGATTGATGTGAACTCTAGCTGCTAGCTGGTTTAGTTTCTACTACATTGCTTATTTGGAACGGACTCATTGGATGTAGTGTTTCTACAATGAATCCCGTTATTTTGAGATTTCAATACAGAATGTTATCTTAAAATGTTAGAGCTTGGTCTGTTTCTTTACAAATGTCCTATTCTTTTACTAGAGCTTTCACTAACTTGGAGACCATGTTCGTTATTTCTTCTGGTCCTCTTCACAGTTGTTTTGTGATGGCTTTGAATTTGGTGATATCTGGTTTGACTGTCTCTGAAAGAAGTCGCTCCATGCGCTTGATGCTGGAGTACAATTGTCTTTGTATGACCTCCTGACGCCTTGGACATTATTAGGGTTTCGGCACCAGTATTGTAGATATTTGTTTAACTATGATGTTTATAATCGTCAATCCGAATATCTCGATTCCAATTAAGTAACGGGTTTTACAAGTTTCATGGAAGTGAGGGCTTTTTAAAAGTTAAAGAATTTGCATAATTGACCAAGAGATATGTGTGTGGAGAAAGTTTGGATACATGTACGCCTTCATGTTAAAATTCCAATGATAGAAAGCGAATGTCCACCACAAATAATATACTTTTATTTCCGAAAATGAGAGTGTGTTATCTCTGTATCCAAAGTCGAGTAGAAGTCATTTGTCAACGTTTGAAGATTTTCCTAACTTTACGTTAAAAAGTCGACATTCTATAGAAACAATTTGGAAAGAAGAATTGCAATAATTGAGATTCTGCAAAAAGAAACTCATTATAGAGAATAGACGAATTTCTGTTGTCATCTATGATGAGGTTTGTGGATTCTATCTTGGTTGTAAATTGACAAAAACTTGTTTGTAAGGATTATTAATTTTCTGATAGCCGCTCTTTATAAAACACGATAAGTTGTGAAAAAACTAGAACTGGCATGTCAAAAAATATATCTGCGAAATAAAACGTAAGACAATGTATATTACTCAAAAGGATTAGATTTCCTGAAAACTAAACTGAGTAACTCAGCTGGAGCGTAATTTTATTATATAAGGGGCTTAAAAATTACATGGATGTAAACAATCGACGGCAACAAGTATGTGTTAAAGTGCTTATGAGGGATATTTTTTTACTTCTTTATATAAAAATATAAGCTAATATAAGTAACTTAGCGCTTTTTGTTTTCAAATCTGATGCGCCTTTGTATCTTTTTATCTATTCTATACGATGAGCCTTTGAACCTTATTTTGTTTTTCTGGTGTGCGACTGTGGTTGTCGGTTTTCCTTTACTTACAGTAGTGTCACATTGGTGCGATTTTAATATTGATTTCCAATGCTGAGGGATCGGATGAATAATTTCTAGCCAATTAATACAATCGTTGGTTGAAAGGCCCAAATCCATTGCTTTTTGCCAAGTGAAACTATTGTTGATGGATTTTTTTAAGTCAATCATTAAAGGGGGACTGTGATCAAATGTATTCCATTCGATTCTGAAAGTATATTGATTGATTAAATAAATTCCAAAGTATTTTAGAATGTGAATAGAAGGATCACGAGAAATTTAACCTTTTAGACTGGAAATTTGCCACTCCGCCATATTGTGGACGAATAAATGAGACCGCCCGAAATGAGTAGCGGTTTATTGTTTTAATATATGTGTGACGTCATCGAATCAACCCGACTCGGCATTTGCGCTTGTTTCACATACAATTCTTTGAGAGCGAGTTTTCCTCAAGTATTTTATCGAATTCTTCATATGTGACAGCTCGACAGTCGTCAACAAACATTTCCGACTCGGATTTAAGTGACGATGAAGAGTTTTCGTACAATGAAGATATCGCAACCGAAGAAGAACAGGCAGCTTACCGTCAACAGATCGCTAGAGAAGAAGAAGAAGAGGAAGAATATAGAAAAAGATTCAGCGAGGAAGTGGAGGTCCAGTCCATTGTAAGATAATCAGCACTGCTAGTAGCCATAAACACTATTCACAATAGAAGTGAAGAACGACTACTGCAAACAAACAGCGTTTACAACCAGATTCCTGCTTTAATACAACTGTACTCGAATACTTTTTTGCAGGTGTACTTGTTCTCATTGCTCTGTGGATTTTGTAGTTAAAGCTGAAGAGTGTTTTTGCTGCTTAGAAATGGATCGATGTAGGGAAAAGATGGAGGCCATAGAAATGGACGCCACATGCATAACAGAGCACCCAGGATTCGAGAACGTCTGCTTAGATAAATGGGTTTTAGAAACCGCAGCAATTGGTTTGAAAACCAAATCTCGAAAAAGTTATGCATCTATACACAAAGAACGCAAGACAAATGAAGCAAAGTAAGTATACCGTTCAAGTCATAATTTTTTTACCACTGTAATGTATGTTGCAACTTTTATTGAAGTCATTCAATTTGTTTTATAGGTTTCTACGTTCTGTTGCATAGAGACAGATAGTACGGTTCATATGTAATTACATGGGAAATGCAATGCGAACACCTCTACCAGCCTGTATATACAATGCAAGTAGACAAAAAATTTCCCAGTGAAAGTGGTCATTATAAAGGTTTTGAAGATGACGAAGAGGAGGATGATGATGATGATCAAGATAATGATGATGGAGATCATGACAAAGAAGATAATGAGTTATAGTCGGTATGATTTTAATTGTAATGTACTGTACTATTCTACATTTATGCTTAAGATTGTTGTTTTAATACCTCACTTTTCAAACACAATTTGCTTAGGAAATATTTAAAAGTAATTAACCCATTGACTCCTACGACGGCCGTAAACGGCCGCAAATTCAGTACTTGCTTTGAAAAATCATATTTTTTTTATTTACATT
Source organism: Stomphia didemon (assembly GCA_031471435.1). Taxonomy (NCBI): domain Eukaryota; kingdom Metazoa; phylum Cnidaria; class Anthozoa; order Actiniaria; family Actinostolidae; genus Stomphia; species Stomphia didemon. The sequence continues at coordinate 2,189 of JAUPMF010003128.1, read as the reverse complement.
TTTTTCCTCGAATTCAATCTTTCACTTCAAAATTAGTCAAACTTGTTAAAATCTAGTCTAAATGTGTTCTACTTGTAGCATTTTAAGCTTCTCAAACTAAAAACTGAATTTATTACAGCCTTTTCAAAGCACCTCACTTCATTTCATAGAAAACACGACCCCAGTGCATTGTGGGAACAACGTTATATTTTCGTCTTCGCTTCGCCCCTCTTTTTCCTAAGGCCAAATACTAGCTTCATCGCATTCGCAAATGAAGCTATATTTGATAAATACCTTTGTAGGGTCTGAACAAATCCAAATAAATTGGCCCCATGGAATTTTGCAAATAAATTCTCATTTCACCGCCAAATGAGCGGATCGATGAAAACTTCGCAAAATGTCCTCAAATTCCCTCGGTCCTTCGAGAAAATACGGATAAAAGCCATCGCAGGGCTTAATGATGCCCAGAGTTTCCCGTTCTTCAAGTTTTGAGGGAATTCCCTGCGAGATTCTGAAATTGTGTCTGTTGCTGGTACACCGGAAATAAATAAATCGGTGACAAGTGGTACGGAAGTATAAAAATTATCAAAAAACAAATGATAACCGTGATGTAAATAGGGTTGCATCAGTTTCATCACCACGTCATACCGTAATCCATGTGGCCCAACTTCTCTTCCTGCAGCTCTCAACAGTGTAAGCATTCGCACTATCCGCTAAAACCCAAAGTTTGATGCCCCATTTCGTCGGTTTATCTTTGATATACTGCCAGATTCCAGACCTAGGGCAAGATTTCACCATGCGTTCGTCTATGGCCAGATTTTGGTATGGTTGATACAAACTTTTGCATCTGTCTTTGAAGAAATTTATAAAATAATCAACTTTACGTAATTTATCTCCTGGGGTCTCAGTTGATGGATCCACAACATGCAAAAAAGCCATAAGAGCCCTGTATCGAATCCTAGGCAGGATGGATCGTGCCCAAAGACCAAATTGTACTTATCATTTCCACTGAGAAAAATAACTGGAAAAATTCTACAGCGGTAGTCATTTTTCTTCTCAGTAAAGTGCACTCCACATGGTCAGCTGGGTGTGAATGGTGGCAACACGTTTCCCACATCTGGGTCAAGAAAGCTCTTGAAGGGGATGTCTGCTGGATTTGGATCAGCTCGGCAACGTCCTCTGGGTGCTCCTCGCCGTCGTCCTCTGGCCACTCCACGCCCTCGTCCTCTGGCCACTCCACGCCCTCGTCCTCTGGCCACTCCACGCCCTCGTCCTCTCCACGCCCTCGTCCTCTCCACGCCCTCGTCCTCTGGCCACTCTACGCCCTTGTCCTCTGGCCACTCTACGCCCTCGTCCTCTGGCCACTCTATGCCCTCGTCCTCTGGCCACTCTACGCCCTCGTCCTCTGGCCACTCTATGCCCTCTACGACCACGTGCTGCACCAACACCACCATCACTCGAACTATCATCACCGCTATCATCACCACCATTATCAAAACCAGCAGGAGGTTCATAGTCACTGCCAGCGAGATGTTGATTGTCATCGTTCTCATCACTTAAATAAATGCAGCATTGCACTCAATGCACAATAACAAATATTTATAATTCATTGTAATCAATGAAATCAATTGTTATACATCTATAATAATAATCCTTTTTCTTTTTTCTAGAATTCATAGGGAATTTATAAAGAACGAAGCGAGAAAACGTTTTCCAAAAACGACCAAATGCGATCGAAAAAAATATTTCGTTCTATTTTGTGGCTTTATAAGTCTTGAAACACCAATTATATTTTCCATTGATGTTCTCAAACATATCTACAGGCGTTCTACTTAGGCAAATGTTAGTTTTCGAATGTAAAAGCAGATCTAAACACGATTGCCTTTGTTTTCATACTGTAAACATTCAATGACATGTGCTTACCTTGACTCGTCACTTGAATTGCGAAGTTGATGGTCGATATCGGACTCCTCGTCACTAGAAATCCTGTCGGGATTCATTTCTCCCTCTTCATCACTATTATTTTGTTTAACAATGGTCAAAATCTGCTCTAAAGAGAACATTCTCGACGCACGAGATCTCTTCGGCGCAACCGCCATTTTGAGAATGTGAAAAATGCTGACAAGACGTGACTTACAATTACAATTACAATTACACTTTATTAATGCTCCCTTTAACAGGGCTTTTCAGCAATAATTACAAGAATCATG
>JAUPMF010003116.1:3554-23523 GCA_031471435.1 Stomphia didemon | reverse complement strand
ATATTTTGCGCGTTTTGATTGGTTCAGAATCAAACCATTTGACTGTACGGTACCATTTCCCACCCATACGAATACGACTCTGTTCTACTATATCTACTGAAAATATATGTCTTGGTGAGTACAGTATCTATAGTTTAGTTCTACTTCACAGACGACTCACCTCTAATGGGTGTTCGCTACGTGTCTATCTAAGTTTTTCTTTGTTTTGGTATTTTTGATTTCGATGTTTCAACATTCACATTCACCGACGGTCGATCATCGGAGTCGTTGTCTTGGTTACCAGGCATGGACGGGTTGTCGAGGCCTGGCATGATCCCGGTTGGCGCAGAAGAAAACGGGGGAAAAAGGGACTGTTGTTGTGGTTGAGGTCCCATTGGGAATATGGGTGGAAAGGGTGGGAGAAAGGGAGGGCCTGGGACAGGACCAAACGCTCTGTTTCTATCGAAGTTAGGGAAACCATCCATCAGTGGGCGAGGATTTAACGGCGGGAAAGAAAAAGGAGGTACCGGTGCACCCATGAATGGTTGAGGAAACATCTGTTGCTGGAAGGGGAGATTTGGCAGACCTACATTCTGCAAAAATTGTGGCTGAGGATTTGACGGTGGAAAAGGCAGAGGTACCTGTGTACCCATGAATGGTTGAGGGATCATCTGCTGCTGCATGGGGAGATTGGGCAGACCTGCATTCTGCAAAAATTGCAGGACATTTTGTCTCGCGTCTGGCTCCTGCTGCCTGAATGGCGACGGTGGTGGCAGTTGTTGCTGAGATGCTGCAATCGCTGACTGGTCGTCTTGGAACACGGCAGGATTTCTTGGGGCTGCAAGTTCATTTCCTACCGGACCTTGATTAGGTTGTAACGGTGATTGAGGTCCAGCAAATGGATTTCCAGTACCACCGATATTAGGACGCGTTTGGTCTGGTACTGGGGCCGCGTTCCCCGCAGGGTCCCCCGGGAATATCTCGATTGGCTTTTGATTGTTTGCATTTGTGGTGAACATAATGGGCGGTTTGGGCCGATCTCCTATGAGCTTTGGACCGCGGCGACGCTGAATAATGTTACTGATCAAGTCTTCTAATTGTCGCTTTTCTTTCTTTACTGTTTGTTCTAATTTATGTTCTGGTACATGCACTTTCTTTGTTAGCGATCTTCGGGATATTTCATGAGGTCGACGACCCTAAAATAACAAATTAGTCCTACATAAATCCCTCTAATTATCCCTCTATTCCCAGTCTGTACTCACCAAGACATTATATAAATAGTTCTAGCAAACGGAATAATATATCCTTACCAGTTGTTGGTGCTGAGTTATCCGTTGAGCCTGCGGTCTGCCCAAAATGTTGTACAGCTGTCTTTTCATTGGTGTTGGTTTGCTTCGAATGTTCGACCGAGAAGTCTGTACATTTACACTGACTTTAGGACTTTGTTGATATGGATTTTCAGGTACATTCTGATACTGTTGTCCAGGCGTCCCAAAATATTGGAAAGGCTGGGTTACGCTACCGGGGGACTGGTACTGCTGGTTAACTGGTAACGTGAGAGGCTGGGAATTACTGTAGAGTTGTCTTTTAGTTTTTGTTTCTTCATTGTTATCGACGCTTGATGCGACACCGGTAGTTTCTGCAACGTTATTGACCGTTCTCTTTGAAACTTTTTTCGCTTTCTTACCCTTGAGGCGTCCTAGTAAAGATTTTTTGCCTGGGTTCTTGATACTTTTGCTGATTGCAGACTTGGAAACCTGAACGTCTACATTGACTCTATGAGGTTTGTAAAGTGTTCCCTCGGCTTCGCTTAGTTGCTGCTCAGGATGGACATATGACTGTGTATGGTCCTGCATCACTCCTTGTGGCCCTTGCCCAACGTCTGGAACTTGCTGACCCTGTTGAAACTGTTGGGCATAAGGTTGAAGCTGTTCAGCTGGCTGAATCTGTTGTGTATATTGGTTGACTACCTGCGGAGCTTGTACAACTTGCTGAGCAATATTTTCTCCATAAAGTCCATTAATTCCTGCTTCTGACAACGGTCCATTCTGAGCAACATACTGCGCGCTGTCTGGACCAAAAGGATTTACGAACTGGCGCTTACCAGGTTCTTTGGGTTCTGGATTTTTAGATTTTGAAAGTGATGACTTCTTATTTGCGATTTCATGGCTGATTGAGGTATGTGGCTGACTTAAAGAAGTAGACATAGAGTTAACGGCGGTTGGGTCTTCAACATACGACGAGTACTGACTATTATCTTTCTGACGTCCATGATCTTGCGGAGAAGATGGCAGTTCCCGTTTATCATTTTTAGTTTTCATAATTTTGCCCGATTCATCTTTCCTGATTTTAAACTTCTTAGAATTTCTCTCATTATTCGACAGTTTTGCGTCATCTGCTGGGAATCTGAGGACATTGGGCAACTCATTCATACCGTAGATCTGTCTTCTTTCCTTATGAGATTTCGCCGATTCTTTATTTACTCCTTCTTTAGAAGCAAATTCAGACTTCTTTTTGCCTTCTACTTGTACATGAACATGGACACGTGGTCTGACAGGGAAATCCAGTTGAGGAACAGAAGGGAGTTCTGGATATACAGTGTTCTCAGGAAGTTGGTAGAATTGTCGCTTGTGTAATGTCTGCTGTTTGTGTTCAGATGTGTTTGGGATAGCATGCTTCCTTTGCATCTGTAACTCGCTAATGATCATCCCATTCACTCCATGTGAACTGCTTTCTTTATGTGGGTCATTACTTGAAAATGAGGGGACAAGAACTCCGTTTTGTAGAAACCGTTGTGGCAAGACTTGTAAGGCAGGCACCCTACGAAGAAGTGAAATTCTTTGTCGCTTGTGTGAATTTTTCTGATCAATTCCATGAGCTGGGACAATTTGTTTTCTTGATCTACTGGTGTTTTTATTCTTTTTATTCTCAAGTTTTGCTCCTGGGAGATTCGATTTTGCTGTGTTCACATTGACGTCTATACTTGGTTGTGGTCCTGTTGCAGGTAAAACTGGTTGTACTGGAAACTGGTATGGATAAGGACTTGGCATTTGGGGACCTTGGTTAAATAGTTGTGAGTACTGCGCCATCTGAGCTTCATATGGAGCAAATGGCATCGGTGTTCGCATAATTGGCATTGGATACGGCAAGCTCTCTGGGCCTCTAGGAAAGAAGGGTGCTAGGCCAGGACCTGGTGGGATGACAGACATGGGAGGTGGAAGCAGTTGTGGCCTAAACGGAAGGTAGGGTGCTTGATTTCGAAGCATTCCCTCTGCATTCATTGGCAGTGCCATTCTATTCTGTGCTTGCATTTCTTGCATTTGAGCAAAGTTAGGACTTAGCAGTCCATTGCCCTGAACACCTTCCATCATTCTCGGCTGTTGTTCTATAAACTGTTGCTGGCGTAACGCATTGGTTTCTGGAGAGTTGAACACATTTTGTTCTTCTGGTTCTGGTGCTCCCCCGTAAGATCTTTGACTTTGTGGCTGGTTTACCTGGAGCTCTCTTTCTGCGCCATTTAATCCTCCAGGACCAATCTCATTCAACCCCTCAGCTCCTGCATTCATTGCAGGAAATCTGTCATTCTGTCCACCATTGTTGAATTGTAACGCCCCTGGATTATCAGGATTCATACCCATCATATTTGACAGCTCGTCGATTCCGTTCCGAGGGGTAAATTTATCTCTCTTATTATTATTTCTACTTTCATTTTTCTTCTTTTCTTTGTTGTCATCAGTAATTTTGTTCGTAGATCTTTTGGATTTTGGAATTGAATTTCTCTTTACTGGGAATAGATATTTGAAAGCGCCAGTTATTGGTAGATGATAATGTCCTGTTGTTAACGGTGAGACAGGAAGGTAGTTAAACACTTGACGTCTAGTGCGTACAATAATATCACGGGGTTTCGACCCGGGGATGTCGGACTTTGAAGCATGTACTTCTACATTGACTTTCGGGCGCTTGCGATGGAACATTTCTCCTGTGTAATACTCGTAAAGGTTAGTTAAATACTGGTTTATAAGCTGCGACCTCAGTGTATAAGGATTAATGACCTCTTCATCTTCATGATGTGGTATTTCTGGACCTCGACGGTAGAAGAATGGATTTATGTTCCAGTATGGATTATAAGGTCTGTAGTTCGGATATCCCATGAACGGCGCATAATTGCGAGAGTTAAGTGCCATTACATAGGGATTTATAAACGGAGGGAATAACTGTCTCTTTTGCCTTTCTGTTACAGTTCGTTTCTCTCTGGAAGTCTTTATGGGGTTCGGAATGTCCGATCGTGCAGATTGAACATTAATATTAACGTGTGGTCGCCTCTGCGCTCCGTAATTCATAAACGGAGAAGGCAACATCATTGGATGGTAACCCCCGAAGCCAAGGAACTGGGCTGGTAGTTGGGGTTGAAATTGAGGAGGTAATTGTGGAGCTGCCGCATGTAAATTAGCTAGGGGAACTGCTGGTGGCTGGTTGTACAGAAAATGTGGCAATGCTCCAAACAATTGAGGTTGTATGAAAGGAAGCACTTGGCGTCTTTGACGTGGCTTTCTTTTGTTATCACCAGGAATTTTAGAGCGTTCTGTTTGTACATGTACACTTACCCCTGGTGATTTCATAGGTAGATATCCAGGTATAAAAGGATTTCGCATAAAAGGATTTTGCAGGAGTGATTGGACGTATGGTAACCTTGAGTTAATGGCCTGAGGTGCATAGCCTTGATAAGGCACACGTTGCTCTTGTTGTATTTCCCTTCCAGATGCCAGTTCATTTGCATTACCATAGTTAAACGGAGCTTGTATGACGTTTGGGTTGACTGCTAACTGTCTTTTTTGCCTGTGAGAATCTACGTTTCTTTTAGCCACGTGGCGTTGGAAGTCAAAACTTGGAACACCTGGGATTGTAGACATCTTCTGCAGGCGTTCGACAATAGGGCCTTTGGAGTGAGGGTAATTGAGTGGGGATAGTGGCATGAACAGGGAATGAGAACCTAATAGTTGTCTTTTGGAGACAGTTTTGACATCCTCATCATCATCTGTTGTGTGAGTGTTTTTGGTTGGCATCTCGTTCTTGGGAATGGTTGACTTTGTACTGCCCTTATCTGTATCATTCTCTGCATCTTCTTTTACATGCCCGATAGTCGACCTGTAGTGTGGTCTATTGTGATAGCCATGGAATCCGTGGTAACCTCCATGGTAACCGCCATGGAACCCTCCATGGTAACCGTCATCATGCATACCGTGATGACCTTCGTCAAAATCGAAGCCTTCATCATAGTGCTCCACGTGGGATGGTATTCCAATGTAGTTCGTTTCGTGGGATACAGTAGAACCATGAGGTTCGTACGAAGCAGAGTGATGAACAACAAACGTATCGTGAGAATGTATAATCGGTTGGTGCACAGCTGGCGGAGGCTGGTGGAATACAATGGGAGGTTGGTGATATACCACAGCAGGTCTGTGCACTACCACCGGAGGTTGGTGGTAGATAATAGGGGGTCTATGTAGAACAATGGGAGCACGATGTACCACGATGTCTGGCCGGTGATACACCTCGGGAGGTGGGTGGTAGATGATTGGAGGTCGGTTTACTACAATGTCGTTTTTCTTGTCTGGATTCACTTCTTTTTCAATTTCGGCATGTAATATATTTTCTTTTTTTGTTGCATTTTCCTGCTTACTTTCAGTTTTATTCTTCATTGCTGCCTTGTGAGCTTTTGTTTTCTTTGCTGTCTTGTTTTTTTCCACCTTTGATTTACCGAAACCTCCTACTGCATGGCCATAACCGAAGCCCCATCCTCCATCAAAGGCATGAGGTGCCCCAAAGTACGTGCCCGTATGTGTTATTTGACTACCAAATGGTTCATAGTATGGATGGGGAACATACGCATCATGAGAGTACATAATTGGCTGATGGACTACTGGAGGTGGCTGATGGTACACTATGGGCGATTGGTGGTAAACTAAGGCAGGTTTGTGTACAACAACCGGTGCCTGATGCATTACTATAGGAGGTCTGTGGATGACGATGTCTGGCCTATGCATAACGACATCAGGGCGATGATATATATCTGGCGGAGTTTGGAAGACAACGGGAGGTCGGTTCACCACTACTACATTCTTTTTTAGTCCCTTGTGATGCCGACTGTTTGATTTAACGTGATTTGATCTTTTTGTTTTATTCTTCTCTTTAGATATCAAACTACGTGGGTGGCGGTGAATATCCAGTGCTTTTCCCTTTGTCTTGTTAAGTTTATCTATGCCAGACCTGGTAAATGCTGGTCCAGATGGGTGTGCAGGACCATGAAAACCATTAAATGGCATACGACCATGGAAACCATTAAATGGCATAGGACCATGGAATCCATTGAATGGCATAGGACCATGGAATCCAGCAGCACCGATGCCATTAAATGGCGTTGGTCCATAGCTATTAAATGGTGGTCCATTGTGGTACATCCCTGGTCCATTAGGGTAAAATGGTCCATTGTGGTTTATTTCCGGTCCATAAGGTAACATTCCCATTCCATAACTGTTCCATGGGTTATTTGGGTGTGATACTGGTCCGTGACCTCCAAGTCCAAAACCATAACCCCACCCCCCGCCAAAGAAATGAGGTGCACCAATATACGTTTGGTCATGATGAATTTGAGAAGAATATGGCTCGAAATAATGATGAGCAAGATAACTGTCATGCGCATGTAGGACGTTCTGACGAACCAGTGGAGGCGGCTGATGAAAAACAACAGGCGGAGGACGATAAATGACTGATGGGCGATGAATGACGACAGACGGTTGATGGTACACTATAGAGGGCTGGTGGTACACAAGGTCAGGCCTGTGGACAACTACTGATGGCCGATCATATATCTCTGGTGGTGGGTGATATATCATTGGTGGACGATGTATGAGCACCATATTCTTCTTATTCCCTTTAGCACTTTTCTTTGATCCCTTATTGGAGTGAGTGGCAAGGGTTTTCTTTAAGATAGACCTTTTTGTAAGAAGTTTTTTGAACCTTTTATGAAGTGCATTGCCTTTTTTATTTTTATGATGGTCTGTTTTCTTCGTAGTCTTCTCGACCTCAGATTTTCCAAAAGCATGTCCATGTCCATAGCCCCAACCCCATCCTCCTCCGAAGAAATGTGGAGCTCCAACGTACGTCCCACCATGAACCATATGTTGATGATAAGGTTCGTAAAAATGGTGCGGCAAGTACGTTTCTTGTGAATGTATTATTGGTTGATGGACCATAGGTGATGGCTGGTGAAATACAATTGGAGGCTGATGGTAGACCACTGCAGGTCTATGTAGAAGGACAGCAGACTGGTGAAATACTACTGAGGGTCTGTGGATAACTATATCTGGTCTGTGTAGTACGACATCTGGGCGATGGTAAATCTCAGGAGGAGGGTGGTATACAACAGGTGGACGGTTCATAACTACAATATTCTTTTTGTGTCCGTCAACTACTTTTGAAGTCTTTTTTTCTTTGGAAAATTTATTTATACTTCGTCTAGATTTGCTCTTTGGATTGGATATCTTTGTTTGCCCATCATCATAATCATCGTCGTCATCGTCGTCGTCATCTTCTTCTTTGTCATCATCATCATCCTCTTTTTTGTTCTTTGATTCTTCCTTTTTTGCTGATTTTGCTTTCTTGATTTCATTGTTATTAATTGCCTCAACTTTGGATTTACCAAATGCATTGCCAGCGTGCATTCCATAACCCCATCCCCATCCTCCATGGAAGAAGTGTGGAGCCCCAACATAAGTATCAGTATGGTGAACATGGGCACCGGTCGGTTCATAGTAGTGATGAGGCAGATATGTCTCATGGGAATGAATTATAGGTTGATGTACCATCGGAGATGGCTGATGGAACACAATTGGAGGTTGGTGGTAAATAACAGCAGGACGGTGTACAACAACTGCCGGCTGGTGGAACACGACAGAAGGTCGGTGGATAACGATGTCTGGCCTATGAAGCACCACATCAGGACGATGGTAAACTTCAGGGGGAGGGTGGTATACCACGGGGGGCCGCCTCATTATAACCACGTTCTTCTTGTGGCCGGCTACCGCAGTCTTATGAGATTTTGTTGTCTTGGTCTTCTTCTCAACGTGTTTATCTTTGGTATTTCGTTTTGATCGACTCTTTGTGTCTTTGGTTATTTTACTAGCTTGTTTCTGGTGCTTAGAAACTTTTGACTTCCCAAAAGCAGGTCCAAATCCACCATATCCATAGCCAAACCCACCACCATAGAAATGAGGTGCCCCAACATAGGTACCGGCGTGAGAGACTTGAGACGCATAAGGTTCGTAGAACGAATGGCCAATGTACGTATCATGTGAATGCACAATAGGGTGATGAACCATAGGTGAAGGTTGATGGAAGACGACTGGAGGTTCATGATAAATTATTGGTGGTCTATGAACCACGACGGATGGTTGGTGGTAAACAACAGCTGGTCTGTGGATGACGATATCTGGACGATGTACCACAATAGCTGGCCGGTCATAAATTTCTGGTGGTGGGTGATATATCATAGGAGGACGATGCGCAATCACAATGTTCTTTTTATTCCCTTCCTTCGATTTTTGTACCTTTGAATGTTTTTTATCGGAGTTATTTTCACTTTCCCTTTTCACTTTCTTCGAAGTAGTTTTCACCTTGGGCACTTTTGACTTTCCAAACGCTGGACCCAACGCCTCAGGACCACCTCCCCATCCTCCAGGAAAGAAATGAGGCGCGCCAACATATGTTCCAGTATGGGATATACTTGATGCAAAAGGCTCGTGATAGGTATGTGCCATATAAGAGTCATGTGAATGTATGACGGGCTGACTGTTCATTGGTGCTGGTTGATGGAATACAACGGGAGGTTGCTGGTATACAACAGGCGGTCTGTGTATTACCACAGACGGTTGATGGTATACTATCGAAGGTCTATGTATGACTAAGTCAGGTCTATGGACGACAATGCTTGGTCGATCGTAGATTTCTGGAGGTGGGTGATAAATCATTGGAGGCCTCATGATCAGTACTTGGTTCTTTTTGCTTCCTGTATTCGATGTTTTCTTTTGTTGCTTGGTTGATCGCTTACTATGCTTTGTAGCTTTAACCTTTTTAGAGTTATCTTTTCTTTCAATTTGTGATTTACCAAATGCTGATCCCCATGCGCCTCCTGAATATGGCGCTGGAGGATAGAAGTGTGGTGCACCCATGTACATCCCTGTATGCTCGATATGGGACCCATAAGGCTCATAGAATCGATGCCCAATATATGAATCATGGGAGTGCACTATGGGCTGCCTTACCATAGGAGGTGGTTGATGGAATACGACTGGTGGTTCATGATAGATTACAGGAGGTCTGTGGAGGACTACCGATGGTTGATGGTATACAATAGATGGTCTGTGGAATACTAAGTCAGGACGGTGTACTACAACATTAGGGCGGTCATAAATCTCCGGAGGTGGGTGATATATCATGGGTGGACGATGAACAATAATAGTGTTCTTTCTGTCTCCCTTCTTCTGTCCAAGCTTGTTTCCGTTTAGCACTTCAACTTTCCTTTTGGTACTTTCTATTGCGCTCCTTGATCTTCTTTTCTTATTTGCACTGACTTTTGTCTTTGTGTACGTAGTCCCAGATGTAGCGTGTAAGTTCTCGCCATGGTAATCTTGAGACAGCGGGTCTGCAAAAAAAGATTCGTGGTGTTGAATTAAGTATGGGTCAAATACATGATGATTTTTACGATCAGAATCTAAATGGCGCTTTGATTCTCTATGAATATGATAATATTTCTTATTGTAAGATTTTCTAAGGCTTTTTTTAAATGACAATATTGGGACAGTGAACCACCAAATTTGGCTTGTCATAGATTTTTGGGTGTGGGTGATATATATATTATGGTGGTCTGTAAATAGGCACGTAATTTTTGCGCTGACCTTTAAAAGATTTTGATTTGTGTTTTTTGTCTGTTTTAGATGGAGTCTCGTTTTCCCCTGAAGTCGAACCGTCATCTTTATCAACAGTGTCCACGTCCTTTGTCACAGTTTTCTTTTTATCGACTGGCCTTTGTACCTGGCCTCGTTTCATTGGCATCGAGAAGGCTGGTAGCATATGACCATAAGGCTGCATGTTGAGGGAACCTGGATAGTTTTCTACACCACCGTGTGGAATCCCAATGTAGTGCCCTCCCTCATTAACCACCGAGTTAATGTGCTGAGCAACTGCCGATGGATGCATTATGTACTGGTCACGCGAGTACAACAGAGGTTGGTTGACCGATGGTGGCGGCTGATGGAATACAATTGGTGGTTGATGGTAGACGACTGCAGGTCGATGGACAACCACTGGAGGTTGGTGGTACACTATAGGAGGTCTATGGATTAAGATCGGTGCTCGATGAACTATGATTTCCGGTCGGTGGTACACTTCCGGTGGAGGATGATATATTATAGGAGGACGGCTGACAACGACATCTTTTTTCTTCTTCTTACTCAAATTGGATTTTACTTTACCATCTTTATCTTTTTTGTTTAATACAGCATGCATTCTACTGGGATCTGCAATAGAGCGTTTAGGCCGATTAGTAAGGGTGTTACGGTAAAATCCCTCGGCCTGTTTGAGTGGACTCTCAGAAATTTTAAAATCAAACGAACTTAATCCTCCCGGATCAGATTCGGGTGCCGATGAGAACTTGTAATGCTCTGTAGTTTTTGATATTCCTTGATCTTTTATGCCGAGGTCAGACGCAAAATCATCACTAAGGCTTTTTAAATTTGTGTTTGTAGTATCGTTAGAGGATAAAATGTTGTCACTGTCGGCTCGTGGAACCTTACTCTTCCCACACCACCCACCGCCTCCACCACCACCACACCCACACCCGTGACAACCCATGTGGACAACGTGAGATGGATAATGGTGGATGTAGGATGAATGATGAATCATCATTTGTGGTCCTTTGTGGATGACAATAGGTGGACGATGGATTAACCATGGATGAGGATGCACAACATATGGCATTCGGTGTATGAGTAAAGGTGGTCGATGAAACATGAGGTCAGGTCTGCGAACAACCATGGGCGATCTATGTATCAGAATAGGTGGCCGATGAATGACGATTGGCATACGATGCACAAGTATTGATGGTCGATGGATGATAAGTGGATGACGATGAACTATGAAGGGTGGTCTATGTACCATGACATTTGGTCGGTGAATCACGTGACTTGGAGGATGATATAGGATTGGTGGACGGCGTATGATGATGACAGTCTTTTTGCTGTGATTGATGTAGTTGTGAGAATGACTTGGATGGTTAGTGTTGACTGACCTTTTCTCTAATATTAGTTCTCCTTTGTCCCCTTCCTCTAGCCCCAACCCTATACTGCTCTCGCTTCGTTTTATTACAATATTAACGTCCTCACCTATCTCTGCTACCCAGGGCTGCTCTTCCAATGCCCGTCGAATGCGGTAACCCGCTCCAATAGGCTTCTTGACCTCATCCACATTTCTTGCTGTTTCAGGAGGAAGCTCGTCACCCTCTATGGATCGTCGACTTCTTTTATCGGGTTTTATATCACTACTTTTAACCTTGTCTCGTCTGTTACCTTTGTGTGAAGGCAACTCCGATTTAGAGAATGCGCCATGCCCAATGCCTTCCATGTAAATTGCCTCATGCGGGACACCATGGTAATTACTCATGTGGGTGATATGGCTTCCAACGGGCACGGCTACCGAATGAGTGACGTAGGTGTCATGAGAGTGCATGATAGGCTGATGGACAACTGGTGGTGGTTGATGGAATACAATCGATGGTTGATGGTACACGATAGCCGGGCGATGCACAACGACTGGAGGTTGGTGATATATGATTGGTGCACGATATAGCACGATCGGTGCCCGATGGACTACGATGTCTGGCCGATGGTAAATTTCCGGTGGGGGATGATATATAATTGGCGGTCTATGAATAACTACAGAGTTCTTTTTACTTCCTTTTTCAGTTGATTCTTTTTGTTTCGTTATGCTATCTTTCTTTGACGCCGATTCTGTTTGAGTTTTGGATTTCCGAAGCTTTGGTTGTACGTTTTTTTCAGGGATAACTTCAATGTCTAGGTCGCCAGAGCCACTTCCAAAGCCACTGTCATCATCATCATCATTATCATCATCGTCATCATCATCTCCACTTAATTCTTCATCTGCTTTTTCAATATCGTCATGACTTTTGTCATGACTGGTTGCCTTACCGTGCTTTATTTCATCTCGTACAGCAGGTTTTTCATTTTTTATTGGGACTTTAGATTTGCCGTACGCCATGTAGTTTAAGTGGTTATGCCCATGGTAGTATGCGTGCGGAATTTGTGTAACGGCACCCACGCTATGCATTGTGGATCCGTACAACTTGACCGCAGGGCGTGCCACCCACGTGTCATGGGACTTCATGATTGGCTGATGCACCATGGGCATTGGCTGATGGAAAACAATGTTAGGCTGATGGTAAACAATAGCAGGCCTGTGAACTATCACCGGAGGTTGGTGGTAGATGATAGGTGCCCGGTGGACCATGATAGGTGGCCTATGAACAACAATGTCCGGTCGATGGAAAATCTCCGGTGGTGGATGGTAAATTATTGGAGGTCTCTTCACCATGACTGAATTTTTCTTTTTTGCTTTTTCTTCCTTGATCTTTTTATGTTTCAGCTTTTTCTTGATTGCATGTTTCTTGTGCTTTATGATTTTATCACGTGCTGAGGCATTGGCAACTTTCGGTACTTCTGACTTGTAGAAACCGTGGTGATCGTCACCGGTCCAGTGACCATGATAATTCATGTACGCATCTTTAGGTATGCCTACATATGCAGCATGGTGTGACACGTGACTTGAAAGCGGGACGGCAACAGAATGCGTGACATATGTGTCATGTGATTCCACCATAGGCTGGTGTACCACTGGGGGCGGCTGATGGAATACAATCGATGGTTGGTGGTAGACTATTGCAGGGCGATGCACTACGACTGGAGGCTGGTGATAAACTATTGGCGCGCGGTGGATCATGATGGGGGCCCTGTGGACGACTATGTCTGGCCGATGGTAGATCTCTGGCGGGGGATGATAAATTATCGGTGGTCTGCGGATCACTACAGAATTCTTTTTATGCGCGTTTTCTACCTCAATCTTTTTGGAACCTTTGTCGTGGCTCTTCAGAGGTCTTGCAATCTTCGATCGTTTACCCATTCTTGAATGGAAGAGTGGTGCCCCATAGTTAGATACGATATTAGGGATACCTATGTAGTGTCCGTAGTCTCTGACAACTGAGCCGTGATGAGTGGCGTAGAACGAAGGGTGCACTGTAAATGAATCATGCGAAAATAGCAATGGCTGGCTGACAGCTGGTGGAGGTTGGTGGAATACGATGGGTGGTTGATGGTACACGACAGCCGGGCGATGGACAATGACAGGTGGCTGGTGGTATATGATGGGTGGCCGATGGATCACAAGTGGTGGTCTGTGTACCACTATATCGGGTCGATGGTATACTTCGGGTGGCGGGTGGTATATGATAGGCGGGCGGTTGACCACAACGTCTTTCTTTTTCTTTCTTGAATCAACGTCGCGATCGCCATTTCCAAAAAAACTGTCTTCGTAGAACTCGCGCTTTTTACGATTGGTTGACCCGCGACTGTCCCGTTTTGCGGGACGGGATATCGTATCGCGCTTCTCGTTCGAATATTCGCCATCTGTATAGCTCAGAGCTTCGTCGGCTGCTTCTTTAGATGTTATCACGTCAAAATCATCTTGCGCCGCGTTTCTTTTTTTTCTCTGTTGCCAGACAGAGCTCATGGTGTCCATATCGTCCAAGTACCTGGTATAAATGTCACGTTTTGGTCTCGTAGCTTTGCTGACAGTGTCACTTTTCTTAAATATTTTCCCTTGAATTTCAGCTCTTACTGTTTTCAGAGTGTTTCCAGAGTGCGGAACACTGTGTTTGCGAAAAGCATCACCATGGAAACCATTGTAACCATGGTAGCCATGGTAACCATGGTAACCATCAAACTCACCGGAAATCACGTGATCCGGTATACCAAGGTAGTTAGTGGCGTGAGATACAGCGGAGGACGAGTGAAGGACAACAGGTCTCGTGACGTAGGTGTCATGAGAGTGCATGATTGGCTGGTGGACTACAGGTGGTGGTTGGTGGAATACAATCGATGGTTGATGGTATATGATGGCTGGTCGGTGAACAACGACTGGAGGTTGGTGGTAGATGATAGCAGGCCGGTGTAGCATGATCGCTGCCCGATGTACCACGATATCCGGTCTGTGATAAATCTCCGGTGGGGGATGATATATGATCGGCGGCCGGTGGATTACAATGGAGTTTTTACGAGCTCCTTTCTGTTCTTTTTTCTTCTGGGCATGTAATTTTGTCACATATTTTTTTGTTTTACTGTTTTCGACTGATCTACGTAAGCGGTGCTTGGCTTTTGAGGAAATATCGGACCGGTGTAAATTGGATTTGCGATTATGGGATTTTTTCACTGTCCTTTTCAATCCTTTGCTTTTCTTAGCGGGATTTCTTGGTTTAGGTTGAACGTGTGCCTTGTGAATGTTTTTCGCGCCTTGAATAGACGCCTTCTTCACGTGTACTCTTGGTTCAAAACCATTAACATTTCTCGGGCCAAAGTAACGAGCAAAACCGTTCTCCTGCTGCTGATCAAATCCTTGATCCATCATCCCTTGAAATCCAGGTCCTGGTTCTCTCATTCCAGGTTCCCTCATTCCCATTCCATAATTACCCATGCTAGGCATATACGAGTTCACCCCATTCATTCCCATCATGCCAGCACCAGGTGACCCGTTCAAGACCCCTGGCGGTGGATTTCCATATACATTAACGGGCGGTGGTTCAGGAGTAATAATGTCGTGTCTTACATACGGTCTCCGTCCTCTAGGGATGTGAAATCGTGCATCAGGCATTCCTTCATAATCGAGATTTCCTCTCCCATACATTCGTCGTCTGTAAGGTCCGTGAAAGCGTCTCCGATATCGAGAAAAACCATCCTCTATATCCGAACGGTCGTACAGATCTGAATCAAGATACATACTGGGACGATGATGGTGATGATGACGATGATGGCGGTGCCGGTATCCATAGGGATCGTACGCCCGGCGGTAAAAGGGAACATCCATGGGCATTGGGTCTCGGAAGTAACGATGATGATGATGACCTGGAGGAGGAATCCACGCTCTGCAAAAAAAGGCCAATGGATTTCAAATTTAGCAAATGTTGTCAGGGCTACTGAACAAAACTATGTTAAGGGCTTACAATGCTAACATTGTTTTTTTCATGTTCTTGAGGAAATATTACAAAATTAGGATTTACAATTTTTAAAGAATATTTTTGAAATTAAACAAGAAACTCGTAAACATTACTGCGTCACCACTATTACGTGACTCACCTATAGTGTGCATGATAAGGGTTGTCATAGAGTCTCCTGTGGTACGGTCGCGTGCTTCTCCTATAGGAGTCATAGTAAGGATGGTAGTGGTGATAGTATGGGTGAATAGCTGCAACGGGAACGATGGGTGTCGGAGGATGGGATCCAGGGCGAGAGACGACTTGTAACGAAGCTGGTTTGGCTTTCACTTTAACACCTGCCGAGTTGGCATTGATTTCTAAATCGGCTGACTTGTCATCGACTTGGAAATGACCCACTTCCGGTTCTGTGGATTCTTTTGGCTCGCTTTTAGAGCGCGCATCTCGGTAAGGCAGTCGATTGTTTTCCTCCTGGTTTTCGTAGAGCGGATGTGACGTCACTACTTCGGAGCCGCTATTCCCGAGAGAATCTCGAATGGGTTCGGCATTCGACTGACCGATAGGTTTACCATTGACTGTGTTTCCTTGAATTGTTACTGAAGAAGGCGCTGCGGAATTTGTCTGGGTACCCTGTGGTGGCTTGGCGCTGTTTACTGATTGGTTATTATCACTACTACTTCCTTTGTTATCTTGCTTTTCAGTTTTAGCCTCGTTATTTACTTGGGGTTTTGCTTCATTAGTCTTTGAGTCAGAAACATCTCCTCGTTTCTGCCCAGTATCTTCAATACCCGGAAGACTCGCCTCTAATTTGAGCCCATTTGAAGTACTCGAGGAACCTCCAGAACCATTATCATTTTGCGACGCACTCGCTGCATTTGCTTGCTGAGATTTCGCCTGTACATTTGGCGCGTCTGCGCTGCTACTAACAGTAGGTTCATTAACATTTGATCGCAAATTCTGACCGTGATTATTTGCAGAGGGCGAGTCTTGGAGGGCCTGGATCGGAGTTACAATTCCTTCTCGCTTATCGTTAGACGCAGTTAAAACTTGAAATCCTTTCTGATTCTTCAGAGTATCTTCCCGCTCCCAAGCCCTGCGCTTCTCCCGTCCATTTGTGTTCTCTATTGAGTCTATATCTGACCAATGTCTATCAATTTTTTCCCGTACATCACCTGTCCATTGTTGCTGGTTTAAAAATTGTTCTGGACGTGGTTTAGCGAGCGCCGGGCGATCATACACACACAGTAGGATAAGAACCAACAACAGTAGAAAGGGTTTTGGCGTAGAACGCCCAAACATAGCAAAACCCTTTAGATCATTGGCGATTCCCATAGACTCAGAGAGGTCGGACGACCATTATTCCCCAATGACATCACAGAGCGAAGCTAGCGCAAAATGGAAAGTGCTTTTACAACAATGACATCAGCGGTAAAGAATGTAGATTAAGTCGTCTTAGCTCATGGTAACTGTGAAGCGTGCGAGGAACTACCTGTACTTCTTAATTGCCGGTGAAAAAGAGAACCTGGCTAATGTGTACCAAGGGTTATATTACGCTGGTTTGATTGGAGAGGTCTAAAGGAGATCAAATTGCAAACAGGTGGACGAAGCTAGTGTCCTATACGCATGGGAAACACCAAGTGAACCTATTTTCCATTTTAATCTTTACGCAAAGGTCACAAGAAACAATAGCAAGCGTTTTGGATGTTTTGGGACAAATTTGCGTCATTTCTATTTCAAAAAAAATTGAACCACAAAAATTTTTAACAAAATTTGTCTAAATTTTAGTGATGTTTTCAAACATTTATCATATGTTTTACTTAGAAAGTCATTTATTAATTGCACCAAAATAAGACGACGTTTTCAGTTTAAATACCTTAATTAATGTTTAGTCTAAATAATTTGTTGTTTACAAAACAAATAAACCAATTCATCTCACCTGTATTTGTTTGGATTATCTATCTACTTTTGCTTTGAAAGGAAATACAAAAAATTCATGATTGTTTTTACGTCAAAATATATTTAGCAAGAAGATTATTTTTTTTTATTTCTATTTGTTTTTTTCTCCGCAAACGCTAGACAAGGAACGATTTAGTAACTGGCAAAACGGCAAAACAGATTTATGACCCAAGGAAGACCATTTAATTAACACTTATGCAAAACTTCTCTCTGATCATCGTGTGAACCGGCGAAAAAGCGAGGAAAGTTAGTATTTGATTATTTTGTTCGTCTATTTATTCAGTGATTAACTAGCTCCTCCCATCTCTTTATCACTTGTTCTGTCACCTGTTAGAACAAGTTAAACCGGACAGCTTCAATTGTGTTCGAGTACGGTTAGTAGAGTAATAGGGAAATTCGTCCATTTAATCAGCGTTGTACTTGAAAGTTGACACGTGATTTTATCGATATGTTGTAGATTGGCGGCTCTTAATCGCGATGTTTATTTACCGTCACCCTCGATTGAATTTTAAGTTTTGTGTTGTCAGAAACGCAGGTAAATAACCGGTACTTTTAACCTATAACGGGTCAAAGTTGATTAAGATTGTTTGGACTAGCTAGAGCGAGCCAGTCTTAAATATTCATTACAAAACTGTTCAATAAAGACATTTGTTCGTACCATGGCAGAAACCAGGAAAAGACCCATTAACTATAAGAGATTGGGTGTTCTCAGAGTGTCCTTAATACTGATTTACCTATGAGTCTATATGTCGAGCAAACAACAGTTTGTAGTGTATTGTTGTGACGTGTTTAATATTAATAGGACACGTCTCTTTTTATTAGATCAGAATGGTTAATGAGCTACGTAAAGACTTCATTCTTCCAAGTCCAAAGCAGAGGGAAGAAGTTTATTCCACGGCAGGTCTACCACAATGCGGTGGGCAGCGTTTTTTTGTTTGGCGCTAATCGCGTTACTGGGAGTCGTTTTATCAGAGGGGAAGCCATTAGCTCAGGACAGCGACACGAGTCGGTTAAAGAGAGCAGAGCCCGATAATGATGAACCAAAACATGACACCGATCAAACCAAAGACGAGACAATGGTTGAGTCAAAACAAACAGAGAGTATAGAAACAAAGGATGAAAACACTCAAGAGTCTAAGAAGGAAGATGATTCTGAAGACAGTGAAGGAGATGAAGGTGAGAAAGACAAGGAAAATAACCGTGAAAATACCAGCGCAAAGTCCGCCAAGAAAAGATGGCTCGGTCACGGTGGCTTTGGCTGGGGAGGAGTGGGGCATGGCGGGTGGGGCCATATGGGTTTGGGTTATGGTCATTCAGCAGCGTACCCTGGACTTGGTGGGGGTGGGATTTGGGGCGGGGCAGCCTGGCCCGGTGCTTGGTATAAATCCCAAGTCCCTAAAATGCAAAATTCTGTTAAAAAGCAGTGGATAGGGCACGGGTCTTATAACGGACCACATGGATTTGCCCCAGGCGGTGCACTAGGATATGGTGCTCCAGTGGGGCATAATCCATGGGGGGCTGGAGCAGGTTGGCCCGGATTTTGGTATAAATCGAAGGTCCCAAAAGGACCATTTTTGGAACAAGGATCAAAAAGACAATTTATTGGTGCTAGCGCACCTATGGGATTTGGCTATCCAGGCTATAATCATTACGACCACCCTGGGTTTGGTGCATGGCCCGGGATGGGCATTGGGGTACCCGTTGGATGTGGGTGTGGCCACGGTGGGCACTACAGATCAAGTATACCAGAAAATAGTGATAAAAATACCCAAAAACCTGAGGATAATGCCCCTTCCTCCCCAGCCAACCAGCGCGAGACCGAGGACAATCAAGAAGAAAAAGAAGAGAAAGATGGTAAAGACAATAAAGACTGTGGTTGCAAACCATTCAACGAGAAAAATGACAATACACAAAAAAGATGTGGGTGTGGTTGTGGGGGATATGGGGGCTTCGGGGGATGTGGGGGATCTGGGGGATACGGAGGATATGGTCTAATTCCTCATGGATACGATGCTATATCTCCCTTATACGGCTATGGCTATGGCTTCCCAGGCTTTGGACTTGGTGGATATGGAGGTTTTGGAGGATTTGGAGGATTCGGAGGATATGGAGGATTTGGAGGATATGGAGGATTTGGAGGGTATGGTGGTGGTGGGGGTTGTGGAGGCTGTGGAGGGAATGGAGGCTGTGGTTTCTATCCAGGTTATGGTGGGATTGGAGGCTGTGGTTGTGGAGGAGTTGAGGTTGTTCATGTAGAAGATAGCTGTGGCCATGGATGTGGGTGTTGCGGCAAGTCCAAAGTAACCACGATACCATCAAAGCAAAAAAGAAGTACTGAAACTAAAGAACAAAAGAAAAATAAGCGCTGTGGAGGCGGTTGTGGAGGCGGGTGTGGATGTGGATGTGGGTGTGGTGGTGGGTGTGGCGGTGGTGTAGGAGACTGTGGAGGATGGGGTCATGGAGGTGGACACGGGTGTGGCAATGGCGGTGACTGGTTTGGAGGGGGTGATTATGGACATGGGGGTGGTGGTGACTGGGGTGGACATGGAGGATATGGAGGAGGTTGGGGTGGACATGGAGGTTGGGGTGGAGATGGAGGGTATGGAGGATATGGTGGATGGGGAGGAGGACATGGAGGTTGGGGTGGACATGGAGGTTGGGGTGGAGATGGAGGATATGGAGGATATGGAGGATATGGAGGAT